>JAGTTH010004112.1:0-74928 GCA_022606485.1 Agraylea sexmaculata | reverse complement strand
GGTATTCAAAATAATAGATGGATTCGTTGATTATTTGATTCATCGTCAGTACCTTTGTATTTATTATATGTATACGAATTATGTAGTTTGAAAATTAAGTAAATGCTAATGGTGTAGTATCACAAACACAATCTTCAGATATTGTTTTTAAAATATAAAAATAATGGAGGTATGATAGTGGCTCGTTGGTTATACCATGATCCTAAATTAATATACGATGTGATTATGTCGTAATGGTGTTTGCTGAGTTTCGGCACTGCATTCAACAGACATATACTCTAATACAATGGATACTTGTAACCTTTCAACCAATGACCATTTTATGTAATATATTATATTAACTACTCTTCTGAGTGCTCTCTTATTTCCACACACTTACTATAAATTAATTAATACGGTCCATCGAAACAACGCCAGCGATTACTTCAAATATTTCACTAGATACATGGGAAATTATATTTGTATCACAGATATAAACATAAGATATCGCACGAGTGCCTAAATGCGTGTTTAGTTCAAGTGGATCTAGTGGCCAAAACATGAGTTACCTGGCAAACATTATACTGTAAACATCTCTCTTCATATCTTCAGTTATATTTCATAGTAAAAATGGGTAAATGCATTGTTACTACATGTCATATGGACTCAAACATACACTCAAATACATCTAGGCTCACTTTTTACCAAACACTACTTCTTTAACATGTTTAAAATATTATTGCCAAAGTATTGTCACAACCACTCTCAGGGGTCACTAGAAAAGTGTTGAGTGAGGGAGACACACTTATGCCTTTATCGAATAGGAGAGAACACTGCAAAAATACACGGGCTACACGACTTATTTCTCATGTTTATATCTATGATTTGTATATATTTTACAGAGAATCATCAAAAACTTAAATGTTGCCAATATATTATTAAATTTTATAAAAACGATGCTTTTACTATATATTATGAAAAAAAAAGTTAAATGTCAATTAGTTTCGATTGGGCTTTAGTCGAAATTTGTTTTTATGGGTTTTAATCGGTTAATACATGGTATTTGCTGTTCTGTACAATTTATTTATGGCAATTTTCAATTAAATATTTCAATAATTAGATTATATAATAAATCGATACCAAATTTTGTTCGGATAAATATTGCACATTATTTTTACGCATTGATTTAAAAAAAACACTGTTTAAATTATGATGTTGAATTTTTTTTAATAATACTTTGTAAGAAGAGATATTTATTATCAAATTACAATCAATAAGTGCAATTTTTTGTAACAAATCTATGGCTGTTTTGCGGTAAACCACAAATGTCCTCCTTATTTTTTATTTTAAATTCCTGCCGTCTGTTTAATTATTATTATATTCATAATAAACAATCAGGTTGTGAAGTTTTCTGTTACTTATAATTGAATATGGCAAGTGATTGAGTGTCACCAGCTGACGACTCTTCAAATTTCTCCCCTCGTGATTATTTTGAAGCCCTTATTTTCATAATATTAAATCGTAATTTACTATATATAAACAAAAATTAAAATACATGGTTAATTAATTGTTATAGTTAAAAAGTATGTTGTAAAAATATATATATGTATATATATATATATATATATATATATATATATATATATATATATATATATATATATATATATATATATATATATATATATATATATATATATATATATATATATATATATATATATATAAAGGGTTGTAATTATGAATTTGCTAATAAGATGCTGTAGTGTATCACGTTCACTGGTGAAATTAGACTGTCATTTGAAGCTGTTACAATAAATAAAGACATGGCTAAATTGATGCGTGTGTCAAAATTGTCGTCAGCTGTATAACCACCCTCAGTGTTAGTTATCTTCAGTTAGGATCAAAGTGAACCAACCCCTTTTTATTCGATTCTTTCCACTGACGAATGCCTCGCATATTTCACGTCACGCTTTTTTTACTCCAAGCACCCGCAGCTCGAAGCCTTTTTTATGACGTCATTTGGGTGTTAAATTATTATAAAAAAAACCCCATATTAATGGGATTTTTTGTGACGATGAATCGATAGTCACAGAAGTGTTGCCTTTTTATTTTTGTAATCAAACCAAAAAAAAACCATACTTTTAAATAAAAAAAGATTATTTTTTATTTTTATTTTACATATAAATACATATAATTACTACATCATACTGCACAACCACCACAGCATTACGGGGGATCCCAAGTCGCCGTGATGATAATGCAGTACTAGTCGGTTGAAAAAATTACAATTGAGAAAAAATAAATTTATCAATAAAAGAGAAAAAAAGAAGAAAAACATAAAAAAAGGAACAATGTAAAAAAAATAGATTAATGATATAAAAATAAAAATTTGTGCACGCTCTCCATAAACATTGGGATATAATATTGTTGTTTTATTTACGTGTCAATTGTATATTTATTAAGATTTATTTCAGCTTCAGGTCAAAGTTTAGCTTGTTTATATTGTGTCCGATCAAAATCGCTCAATCAAAACGCCAGCCTTTGAATTTCATAACGTAAGGCATTAATCATAAATTCTTTTTTCCGATAATTAATCCAAAAGCTTAGTCACGCCTGTCAACTGGTTTTTACGTTTTTTTTTCATACAATAATCACGAAAAATCGAGATTCGTTTTAATGTGATGATGTTGTATTTTTGTTTTTATTTAATATCCGTTTTGTCGACATTTGAGCTTTTGTATTGGATCGGGAGCTTTTCAACCCCCTGTCTGTCATGTAAAAAAATTCTTTCTCGTCTAATAAGTCCATTAAACGTATCACGAACATCTGTCCGGAGGGGGTTTGCTGCTAGGATATTATTATTATTATTAATGGTAATAATTCATACAGGGTCCTTATTAAATTTATTATTTTAACAGGCGAATTTATCGCAACCCGTCGATCGCGTTTATTTTTATACCTCCATAGATATTTGTTTTTTTTTTTCACTATTTTTAAGAATATAAAGAACGTGAGAACATCAAGTTTTTAACAACTATTTTTTTTAAATATAATTTTGTGGTAAGATGATATGTTAAGTTAAGGAACAATAGGACATTTAGTTTAGACAAGTAAGAATTTACGGTTCATTGTGTGTTCACGTGTCTACTAGTAATGTTTAACTTTTATTGCGGGCATCGATCACCGTACAAATTGTTCATAGCATTTATATTTAACCAATAAAGTCCTGTAGTGTTTTTGTACGCTCAACCAGAACTACGATAAAAGAAATTACGACACGTGTAACTCTGACGAAACAGACACGTGCGGTTCAGGGTTGACATGTGAAGGGCTGCTTCATTATATTTTAATACTAAAATTTAATAAATATTTTTAAAAGTTTCTATCATGAAATATATATAAATCTATGAATTAGAGATTCAGAATTAACCTGAATTGATACGATTATTTCTTCTATAAATACTGCTACTCTACTCTAAACTAATGGGACAAAAGTCCTGCTACCATTTTGATTGTGCAGCTGATCTTGGTTATGTGACGCTTAGATCAGTTTAGATTTAAGCATTGTGTTGTATAGACGCCCCAATTTTATAATGTGTAAATACACGCTACAAGAACAAGCATAAATAGTGAAAATATTTATTTAAAACGTTCAAATTCAAAATAGTACCGGTACTTTTGCCCCATCCATTATGTAGATTGTAGAGCAAAAGTCAAATTTTACTATATTATCATTCATAGGCATTTACTATAAGTTCGTCTCTGCGCTTGTCAAAAAGAAATCTGTAAAGAAATATTTTACAATGAAAAAATATTAACACATTTCGATAAGTTTCGTCACTATTATTAAATTGAGGCCTATTATGCGATTGGGACAAAATGATCTAAACGTCACATAACCAACACGCCGCTAAATCGAAATGGTAGCGGAACTTATTCCCCCATCCGTTATTAAAAAAAGAGATATTCTGGTATTGTACAATTTTTTTAAGGGAAATTATAATAGAATTTAACATTTATGAAAATCTCTACACCAACATTGAATTTTGTATGTTTAAAGATTAACGTGTTCTAATCGGGACTAATTTATTTTTACGTGCTCAGGGAGAATATATTCTCACTGCTAATACATATTCACTGCAACATGTATATAAAAGATACCAGCGTGATAGCTCAGGGGATAAGACACGTGGCTACTAATACTGTGGTCATAGGTTCGAATCCCACTCAAGTCAAGAATTTTTAAATTGATTTGATCGGTCATTACGACTGGGAGATCGGGAATAATATTAATAAAATCCCGATCGATCGTCTTGATCCAGGTTTACTCTGATTTCCTGGATTGTAAGGTAAGTACTGAGGCGATTATTAATTCGGTGACCTGTGTAACTAGTAATAGTTAAGATCACCGACACACAATTAACACGTTGTGTATAAAAAACCCTCTCAAAAAAGCTCCATCAGAGATGTAGGTTCTCTGGTATTCCAGACGACTGTGTTCTCTTAATAATAATAAAATAAAGAGAATATTATCAACCCTGTCACAGTAATAAAGCACGTGGCTCTCCATATATCCATTATAATCACCCATCAAGAACAACTGCCGATTTCATTTCATTTATTGTAAATAATCATGCATAATTTGATGGATTCTAATATGGGTTATTTCCGGTGAATATAAAATTAAAAAGGGGACGCGCACCCGCAATTATGTCAACAAATGGCCACTTATTGTACTACAATGTGAAAATATTTATTAAATAATAATTAATTCAACAGGCGAAGTAATTATCACCTTTCGAAGAGCTTTGCTTTGTAAATATGTATAAGAAGCTGTTCAAATTACTCTGTGTGGTATTTGTTCAGGTGTTCGAAAGCACCTTCCATTTTATCTTGTTTATATAAATGGGCCTCATATTTTTTTATCATCAGACTCCATTATTGCGTCTGTTCGAATCATACGCCATAGTGGATCTTGATGAATACCATATATTCTTTACGCCCCTTCAACCCTTATAATAAGTGCCATTCGTATAAACACAATTTTGTAACAATAGTCTTGTTTACTTTAATAAATCTGTACAGGCGTGTATCAAAACATCTACTTTTTTATTCAAACATAAAACATTTTTTATACAGTAGGATTATTCTTTATATACAAACAATTTTATTCAAATGTTTGTTTTTTCTTCATCCCTTTATTCTGGGTCTATTGAACTCAAAACCACGTATTTTCGCAATGTTTCACACTTTGTAACGAAGACAGATAGGTACGTGTGTGTGTTTTTATATGAAAATTAACGTGATATGACTGAATTCATCCCCGATGCATACTGGTGTGTTTCCATCCCCTTTATTATTCAATTTTGTGTCTAAAAATACCCCGAGTATATATGTATATCATACAATTTATTTAAAAAAAAAATAAGCGACAGAAATTACATATACTACAACAGTAGTTAGTATGATGTATTTGTCTAATGTCTAATTAAATAAACATATAATTTGCAATTCATTAAAATACTTTAAATTATCTAAAATTTTATTAAGAAAATTTTTTGTTTTGATAGAATAATAATGTTCAATAAATGAATAAACAGTTATCAATAAATAATATTTAAAAATATTACTAATAAAAGTATATGAGTATCAGAAACCATTAGACATTCAAAGACTTTGGTCAAATCCTCAGATAGTCAATCTATTTAATTTTTTTAAATTTTAAATAAATTATACAATACTACCAAGTAGCTGTTATAAAATTACGATTAGCCTCTGCGTGTTAAGTCCGGATGCTTTTTGATCACACTTAACATATCATAGAGCAAGCGTAGCCACCCTTTTGTGATTTACGCCCCTGTTCCGTTCCTGTCTCTTTTTATTTGTATGCCACCCCTGGCCGTATTTGTAATATAATAATATATATTTTATATTTCATATCCGTATTGCGGTCCTTTTGTAATACGGTTAAGTGCATGGACAATCGAGGCTGGTGATTCCCTTATTCTCGCTTGCTACTCGCAAGGCTCATAAAAATCCCTCGTAATATTCATCTAACCCTTTTTGGGCTCGTACGATATAGAAATGTAAGGGATAATCTAAAATTAAAGGAAAATACGTTAAAATATCAGCGGTCCCAAATATATCAAACCGTTTATCTTCCTATTTCAGCAATGGTTATTATTTTAAGATGATTCATTTTTAATATTTACCAAAAACATCCTCTCCACACATTTACATTACAAAGAGATTTGTGATAGATTCTAAACTAAATAAATAGTCATGAAATGCTATTGTAATATTTTGAACGAGGGTTTTTAGAGGGCCAAAAGGATAGTCTCAGAGGACTGACAAATTTGGTAAATACTGCCTTTTTTATAGAGAATAGCCTAGCAAGGTATCATACCCACTGGTCGCAGGTGTTTTTGATCCTTATGAAAGTATTATGTGAATGATGGTCCATGACTGTATCAAAAGATTATATATAGTAAAGTATGTTTTAGAAATCTTTTAAAACTATTTTTAAATTCGTTTCCTTCCTTTGTAAATAATACTTATTTATAATACGTGTGACACAAAATACGTGTGTTTGGAAATTTATTATGACGAAGCGACAAGTCTGAATTTGCTCTTTATGTTTTTTTTTTCATTGAAATACTTAACTCAAGAGTCAAATGTCAGTTAGTGCTGCATTTTTGTGCAATCATTATAGAATCTACAATCCAAACGATTGCACAAAAATAAACCGATAACTTTCTGATTAACTCCTAGTGTTGCATAGATTTGAAGGACATATATGACTGTGTGGTGGTGTGGTAAACCATAATTCCTTATGTAAAGCCACTGTGACAAGACCATCTCCTTACTAAGGGCCGATTTCTTCAACGCGAGTTAAATCTCGAGCGCAAGTCACTCGGCGATTTACACGCAAAATGCGTTTTTTCGAGATTTAGCTCGTGTTATAAACTGTCAAATCTTGACTCGGCGATATCTAAAGCTAAAGCTAAACTCGTGCTATAATTTCCCCTCATATTTTAGGTGCGTCCGATGGCTTCAATCCAAACATCGGCTTTAACTTTGACACAGTTTGAAGAAACGTAATGTACGAATATGACTCGAAAGTGCCTAATATGCAAAATTCGTCTATAACCGGAACCACCGATATAAACGCCTCACAACTTGATGTATAAATATCAAGATGGCGGACATTGGCGTAGATCTGAGTGAGATGATTGGTCGAGGAGGGAAACTAACCGCGTCTGATTGGTGTAGCCTTTGTCAAACTCACTGTTCCGTATTCCGATCACTTGTCAGGCCTACTATCTCGGTGGTTCCATATAATCTGTTGTCACTCAGCACACAATTTAATACGCGATGAAGAAACCGGCCCTTAGTTATGTATTTCACGAGTTTAGTGCTATATGTAGAGCCCTAAGTAATGTTATCGTAAAAGTATAATATTTAAATCAGCTTTGAGTGTAGTTTTTAAATAATAATAAGTGAGCACAGCTGCGGAGTGCGCATTAGAAGCCACAGGGTCCATGTGCCATTTTTACATAATGCTAAACAAAGCATGGCTAATCGAACGTAACATGTCAGTGTGATATAATTGAGTATGAATGGAATATACCGGATCTTGTGGTGTGGTTGGTTCCCTATAATACTATGGGATAGCTCTTTTGTTAGGGCACATAATATTGTACAAAGGATCAGAGATGTCCCGCACGATACCCCAACAACAAATTGGGCCCCCACGAGTATACCCACTACGCCATACAATAAATGCAGTTTAAAAATAATTAAAATAATATATAGCTTATTCAGTAATCGGAGCTTTTGAATATAGTATTGGCGAAGACAATACTTAAAATTTAATTAACAAAAGTCATCAATGAATCATTAAAATCACGTAGTAATAAAATCAATAGCATTATAAACAAGTATTACACTCATACAAATAAAAATTTATTCTAGAACTCATTAAACCCACGTAATAAAAGGTTACCTCATATATTTAATAATCAATAAATATTTTCATTTAAAATACGTAAATTATAATTACCTGGAGCCTTTTGACTTTATTATTTTTAAGGATACGTATTCAAAAGCTTAATAATTTAACAGATGACCAGCGTAATAGCTCAGGGGATAAATTGCGTGGCTACAAATACTGTGGTCATGGATTCGAATCCCGCTGAAGTAAAAAAAAATGATTTAAGCGGTTATTACGAATGGGAGATTGGGAATAATCTTAATAAAATCCCGATCGATCGTCTTGATCCAGGTTTATTCTGATTTCCTGGATTTTTAGGTTAAAATTGTAACCAGTAATGGTTAAGATCACCGACAGATTTTTTATTAAAGCCAAACAAAAGATTATTAAGATATATGTATAATACATGGTATTTTTTTTAAATAAAACCTAATCTAATGCGTCGCTAATCGGTGGATTAAAGAGTTGATCATAGGCAATATTTCAACTAAATATCCCATATGTGAAATATTAAATTAATAGGTGCGGGGTGTCGGTGTTCCCATGGTGTAGTTAATGGTGTTTTGGAAGGGGCGGAACCTCAGTAACTGTTACTTGGTAATTCCATACTATGACTGGGTGAGCTTTAATTGAGGAATTTATAGCTCTCCATTACACAATGACTTCTATTCTATTCATTTGTACACTAGTGTGAAGCGCCACAATAAAATACTTAATTGGCAGATGCCTTTTAATTCATTGCCAACACCGACAATCTGTAATTCTTTAAAATTGACCTCTCACACACACTAAACATAACAAAACCAATGAAGTTATAAATTAAAGAAATTGGTTGCGTGTCATTATTCATTGGCAATAATTGGTTATACTCAATATCACTATTTATTAATTCATCTTTATTTTTTTAATTTTACAGGTAAGAGACTGGCATTTACGAAGATGTGTTTATTAATATAGTAAGTAGAGAATTCGGTCAAATTATTCATTAATACAAAAAAAATATTGTCATATAAATATTACTATCGTTCTATATAATAATATTATAAAAATATATATTTAATTTTCTTTTTATACCGTTTTAAAGTCTAATTTGTATTAAAGTCTATGTAATATAATAGCAGATAGTTTGTTTTACGTGTTTTGCAGATAACATGATCTTTATATCATATTTTTCTATGTAATATTATTTTATAGTCAATTTATTATGATTTTGGGAAAAAGTTACAATAATAATAAAAATAATAAATCTAGATAATTCACGTATATGGAACACAAAACAGTAATGGTGGATATTCCTAAATGCCTTCTTATTGAAGTAAATTAGTCATTGAAATACTTGAGGTTTTCGCTGAGTTTTAGTAATTTATTTTACATTTCCATTGAAAAATTTCGTGCGTGCATTTGGAATTTATTTCAATATTAAACTTGAATCCGATTGAATGAAAAGTTAAGTCTTTGTAATAAAAAATTTCGCGCAAACAATTTGATTGATTTTAATTTAATTGTGTATTTATTATCTAGTTGCCTAAATATGATCCTTGGATCAAACTGCATGTTGTTTTAATAATATGTTGTTTTTATTATTTCTAAATACATATATTATTATATCATACTGCAGTACCACTAGAGCATTACGGGGTATCCCAAGTCGCAGTGATGATAATGCAGCACTATTTAGTTAATATATCGCCTGCTCCAGCGTATAATATCGTAAGTGCAAAAAAAAATCTGTGTACTCTTAAGTCTTTATGGAATTGAGCAACATATTCAATCTGGTAACACTGCCTGCTACGTGTCACTCGGTTTAATTATTATTTATAACATTAAACAGTTTACGATTAAATACCTTCTATAGACAGATACATGAAATGTTTAATAGATGAATCTACATTAGTTGCCGGTCAAATAGGACCATTTTACTATTTCGAAAAAGTCCCACTTAATAGGTTAAATAATAATGAAAATCATAATTTTTTGACGTTTCATACATGCAATATGTAGCTCAGTTCCATAAAGACTTAAGAGCACACAGATTTTTTTTTGCACTTACGATATTATACGCTGGAGCAGGCGATATATTTGTTATATTTAAGATTAGTTTAAAAGCTCGCTTTCCGATGATTTACTTGTACACGTGATCATATTGTGATATTGATTAATCGACAGCATACCTGGGCAGTGGCATATTTTCATTGGCGAGTGAGATCAGGTGCATTTTTATTAATTGTTCTGTTACGGATGTGCTGCAAGCAATTATACGCTTGATCGGTCACACCATTAATCAGGACGCGAAACAACAATGGCCGAAGAGGGATCCACTTATCCGTGATACACCATATCCTATATATTATAATCTTTTGTCAGACATCACATATTTTCAAACCTCCCACATTGTCCTCACAGGACAATCCTTCATTGCGAAAAATAATCTGCTTGGTTGACCACATGGAAAAAGAGCTTTCCTCCAATATATTGTAGTAAACCAAATACTTTTTTTACTATATTTATAAATTTTCATTCACCTATCACATAGACTTAATATTTAATATACCTGGAAAACTCTTAAATTAACAAAAAAATCACATATGTATATTTTTCAATACGAAATTTCATCCAAACAACGAATATTAATAAAATACCGATCGATCATTTCAATCCAGGTTTAATTTTACTAATGCAATTATTATAATTATCCGATAATGTTTTATATGTCTCTCCCTTTGTTTTTACAGAGCGCCCACCTGTTCATATATATAATATTACAATTTCTTTATTTATTTTTACATTAATTTTACATTGTACAGAATATATAAATCTTTTTACCTATAGCTAACATGAGAAGCCACCTGTTCATGTGTAACCGTTCAGTTTAATGTACAATTTTTACTATTTTTTTCTCTTAAAGTTTACTGATATTTTTTTATTTTCTTTATTTGTCTTATATCGATAAGGATACGGTATATTGTTGTCATATTGCAGTCTGATATTTATATATTCTATTAAAGTTGAACGTAACCACCCTGTAGATTATTTACTGTAATATTTATCTTAATTCATTAAAATCAAATTAAAAAACGCCATATACTTTCGAATAATATTCTTCTGATTGCGCGTTATCTTGGTTATGTGACGTTTAGATCAGTTTCGTCTCAACCAATCCCATAATATGCCCCAATTTTATAATAGATAACGAACAGAAATAGTGACGAAAATCTGTGAAAATGTTTTTTTTTTCATTGTATAATATTTCTTTATAGATTTCTATTTGACAAGCGCAGAGACGAACTTATAGTAAATGGGTGTGAATGATAATATAGTAAAATTTGACTTTTGCTCTACAATCTACAAATATACGCCACAATAACGACAATATTTAGTATATAAATAGTGACAATATTTATTTAACAACGTTATAGGCCATTCAAGATGGTAGCTGGACTTTTTTTACCAATAGTTATGTGGAGCAAAACTAAAACTTTGGTTATTTTATGATATTAACATTAATAGCTATATATTTTAAGTTCGTCTCTGCGCTTGTCAAATATTATATAACTAGGATAATTTTAATTGTAAATTTCAATTTGTTAATGTTTGTAATCTTCTGTTTGGCTTTTTAACTGGATGGTTCTATTTTGAGTTTTGATTTCATTTTTGCTTGAAAGTTGTTAATTTTTCTATCCAGTAAGTAAATTATGAATAAAAAAATTTAATACGTTTTTCATAATATGATTACAACACTCATCACAATATTTAAAAAACGAGTTTCCCAATAAATACTGTTTTTTGAGAACTGTCATGTATTATGCATTATCTCTAATATTATTTTGAAAGAGATTTTAGATATGTATTAATTATAGTAAAATATTATTCTTCCATCTGGTAACACTGATGGTTGAGGGACCCGCACATACATACATACACACACCTTTTGACAATTATATAATACTAGGGTAATTTTAATTGAAATTTTCAATTTGTTAATGTTTTTTATGTTCTGCCTGGTTTTTTAATAGGACGTTTATCTTTGAGTTTTGATTTCATTTTTGCTTTAAAGTGTTTTTTTTATCGATTAGAAGAAATTTTTGATTTTAAAAATGAAGTATGAAAATGTGAAATTGTTATGCATTATCAAATTAAATACATCTAAAAATATTTTGAAATTATTTAATATTTTTAAATGCTCTGATTTGTTTTTAATACGAAGATAATACGTTTTTTGTTTTTTCATTCGAAAGAAGTTTGAATTTTTTTATTAAAATTATTAATAAAATAATATAACGTGGTTTTTATATGATGACAACACTCATCACAATATTTAAAAAGCGAGTCTCCCGATAAATACTTTTTTGAGAATTTTCATTTATTATGCATTATTAAATATCTTTAAAATTATTTTGAAATAAATTTAATAATATTATCATTAAAATACCCGTTTCGAGATTTTAGATATGTATTAATTATGATTAAATATTTAAATTGAATTATTTATAGACCTGGCAACACTACGTTTCATGTGTCAAAAATATGAATTGAATATATAAAATTTTACAGATTACGATTAACTACCTTCTATTGACAGAGACATGAAACGTGTTATAGATAATGGATGAATTTACATTAGTTGCCGGTCAGATAGGAATAATTTACTATTTCAAAAATGTCCAATTATATAGTTTAAACAATCATTGAAAATGAACATTTTTTTACGTTTCATACAATTACGAACAATACGGACAGCAAACATATTTCAAACGAAAGTATACGATATCTCGAAGGTATTCGATACATATTAAGGGCTATTTTCGCATATCTTCAATAATCAACAAATTTAAATGCAGTCTCACTACCAAATATTCTATTCTATTTTGAATATATGGCTCAGTTCCATAAAGACTTAAGAGCACACGGAATTTTAATGCTTGTACCCTGATATATTAAGGACTATTTTTCTGTATATAGCGACTCTGTATACGCTGAGGATATTTGAAAGATTGATCCGTACAGACAGACATACAGACAGACAGACATACAGACATATAACATACACACAGTTAGACAATTATATATATTATTAATTGAAATTTTCAATTTGTTAATGTTTTTTTATGTTCTGCCTGGTTTTTTAATAGGACGTTTATCTTTGAGTTTTGATTTCATTTTTGCTTTAAAGTGTTTTATCAATCAAAATATTCTTTTGATTTTTAAAAATTGATTATATAATAAATAAATATTTATGCATGATCAAATTATATAAATATCTATAAAAAATGTGAAATTTATTTAATATTTTAAATGGGAAATTTTCTATTTTGAGCTTTTAAACGTAGTTTTATTAAAACTTAAACATAATTTTTTTATTTTTTTTATTATAACTTAAAAATAAAATGTTTAACGGTTTTTTGGAAAAAGCGAAGAATAAAATAATATTAAAAGTAGAACCGTATATATATTTTTTTTCACTGCATCATTATACTGAGGTACTGTAAATGATGCATTCCCTTTTTTATTGTGGAAGGTTCCCCGAATAGGTATATTATAACCACTCAAATTTACTATATATCTTTATACTATTTTCAAAGTTAAAAAGGGCTTACAATATTATTTAAAAACGTATAATAGATTAGGTTGTCTTTTTACGCGAATTCAATCTTGTGGAGCTAGTCATTATTATTATTAAACACATGTATTACGTGTCAGACGGGGTGAAATTCAAATGCAAGAAGATGTTGGTCCACCTGTAGGAAGAATCCGACTCGCGGCAGTGAAGGGTGTTCTGGTTTAACTGTGATGATGATGATGATGATGATGATGATGATGGTGATGGTGATGATGTTGGAGCTTCAGTTGATGACGAATAAACAAAATAACAGGAGCGGAGTATAAGATGTTAATAACAACGCGAATGACGCGGCTGTCACCAACGGCATCTGTATTGTTGCCAGTGCAAGGAATGCCATGCATTTCATATAATATAGCGACTCTGTATATATTATATGTATAATTATTAAATATCTCTAAAATATTATTTTGAAATTAATTAAATAATATTATCATTAAAATACCCGTTTCGAGATTTTAGATATGTATTAATTATGATTAAATATTTAAATTGAATTATTTATACCCCTGGCAACACCTAGCAACACCTAGCTGTCATAATGGGATTTCGATTGACCATTATTTATAAAATTTTACAGATTACGATTAACTACCTTCTATTGACAGAGACATGAAATGTGTTATAGATAATGAATGAATCTACATTAGTTGCCGGTCAAATAGGACTATTTTACTATTTCGAAAATGTCCCATTTAATAGGTAAAATAAAGATTTATAATCAAATTTTTTTTACGTTTCATATATTAAGAACAATACTGACAGAAAACATATTTCAAACGAAAGTATACGATATCTCGAAGGTATTCGATACATATTAAGGGCTACTTTCGCTTATCTTCAATAATCAACAAATTTAAATGCAGTCTCACTACCAAATATTCTATTCTATTTTGAATATATGGCTCAGTTCCATAAAGACTTAAGAGCACACGGAAGTTTAGTGTTGTGTATTAAGGACTATTTTTCTGTATATAGCGACTCTGTATACGCTGAGGATATTTGAAAGATCTGTACAGACATACCGACAGACAGACATACAGACATATAACATACACACAGTTAGACAATTATATAATATATAATATAAAAAAGCATTTACACATTTTTACTGGTAAAAGACCTTATACAAGAATTAATTCCCATTTTATGTAATATCCTTTTAAAATATTCGTGTATTGACCCATTCTCTAGAAAGAGTAATGGTACATTTTGACTGGGAATCCTTTGTTACTGTATTCGAAATGTGTTGGGATTAGCAATTAGGCTTTCTGTTTTGAGGTAACCCAGCTTGGGACCACCGTATATTACCTTTTTGGAGCTACTCTTTTTCCCCAGTATTTCCTGTGTACATTATATACGTATATAACTCTAATATGTGTTGCTTCCGTCATATTCTGTACCTTAATTGGAAATTCGAAGCGAGGGTTGCACCAGAATGTTCCGATCCACCGAACACCTATATGCTTTCACAATTCATTTTAAACAAACCCACCCACCCCCATCAATCTCTATTATATAATAACTTATACTATATACTTATAAATCTGATATTTACACAATGCAACTGTCGAGTTTGTTCGTTTTATATCGTGAAGCCATGTGGCCCGCGGGAGATGGTTGGCTTTAATGAAAAACTGAAACAACTCCCGGGATGGAAAAAAAAGTTAAAAAAGAGCGCACATTCCAACACGGGATTAAAAGGGGGCCATAATACCGTACTTAGTATCGCTAGGGTGGATTTTCAGGACTGAAATCTAATCTACAGGGTGAACTCACGTCTCATCCGTTTATTTATTGGACAGGAACTCACTGCAATTAATTCACTCTGTTCAAAGAAATACTTGTATATCAATATAATATATAAAATGACATCTTATTAAGTATAATTATTATTTTTTTCTTTGATTAGATATAAAGTATGTTAAGAATAATTCGTTTATTTATTTAGGTTTTTTACACACAAAAACGTGTTAATTGTCTGTCGGTGATCTTAACTAATACTAGTTACACAGGTGACCGACTTAATAATCACCTCAGTATTTACCTTTCAATCCAGGAAATCAGAGTAAACCTGGATCAAGACGATCGATCGGCATTTTATTAATATTAACCGATCGAATCAATTTGAGAAAAAAAAAATTTGAGCGAGATTTGAACCCATGACCACAGTATTTGTCTTATTCTCTGAGATATTAAGCTGGTATTTGTAAAATATTATTAAATGCTTGAATATTTTGATGCAGACATACGAGCTTGGATTTCATCTATTTATAATCTGCTAAAAAGTATATTTCATATTCTAATATACGTATAAATTTTAGGTTAATTATATTTAATTTAAAACAGATCTTTTGTAGATACGTTTATGTGTAACTGACCCATCGACAAAATGTATACAAAACCTAACCTAAGCATACTTTTTTACTGCATATTGTATATTTCTTAATGGGATTATAAAACCTACTTCCACATGCTTAATATTCAAAACACGCAAGTGGTTAAATTTTTATTCAATTTGCATAAATTAAAGTGTGTCAATGGACAGGAAGTATTACAATATTTCATAAACTTCTTATTTGGCGATATTCTATGATGTAGTGGAATACAAATAGTATATTATTCATCGAGGCTAGTATTGTTTTTCCCAACACCTGTCTTAATAATCCATTGTTGTGTGAACAGAAGCAGTTTCATTTTAATAATAATCCTTTATGTGGTATGCCTTGAAATGTTTTATTCATATTTTCGATTATATTATAAATGTTTGATATTTTGGAAACGTCCGTCCGTTTGGAATTCAATTGAATGGTGGGTATTTTATTTATTTGGTACTATATTTTACGATCTTCAATACAATCGATATTCACGGTTTCCAAGGAGATTTACTGGACCTACAATTTCGACACGGCTTTAAAATATTACCGCAATAACTTATTTGGCTTTTCATCCATTCAAAACATACCTTTGCTCGTAGCTATCGTATTTGAATAATATAAATCTAGTATTTTTTAATATTATGAAAATGCTTTATCATCTGATACGATTATACATATATCCGCGTGGTATTTTTATATCTTGTAGAGTTTCCATCAAACAAAGGATTATTTTAAACTCGAACGATAAATTAAATATTCAAATTTGATAACATAACGAATGTAAAATTGATAAATCAAAAGAAAAATAATGCCGAAACAAATGAGAAGAGAGTTGACACATCGACGTGAAGTTGGTCGCGGATCAATAATGTATGAAGTGTCAAAATGACCAAGAAATTTATGTTAAACCAATCAATAAAACTGCGAATATTGACTTTTTGATACGATAGGTACTATTTTATGGATTTTAAAATTCATGTTTTACTTCTAAGTGTAAAATATTCTACGTAATATGCTTGTTTAATGGAAATACTTGAATGGTGAACTTTGATTGAAAAACGTGTATCAATCTATTGTTTGATGCTACGACTTGTTTAATAAAATATCGTATAATTAATTAGTTCGTAAAATCCCGGATAATGTTTCGGCCAGTTGATTAATGCTACAAGAAATAATTTTGAATTTGATTTAAGTCAAGTATTAATCAAGTCGATATTCAAATATGATAGCGCTCTTAAAAGTATCACAAGTCTATGTAGTATTATAAGAGTGGGCGAAGCTTAAACAGAAGACGAGGGACACTCACTTGCTGGTGATCGATGTGGCCAATTAATATGATCTTTTGTGTCTGATGATGGACAGAATAAGAAGTACATGATATCTTGAGGATCGCGAAACCTCATCATCACGTACTTGATGGCTGTGAAGGCCGACTTCGCAATATACAATCGCTGCGAAATTAGACAACCATCATTCATATCTTTGAGACTGAGAGCTTCTTTTGTTAAGGTGATTTATTTTTTTTACAATTTAACGGTTCGTTTATTGTGTTATTTAGTTTATGAAGAATATACATACGTATGGTAACATGATAATCAACCGCTTATGGCTTCGTTTAAAAGACATTTTTTTAAATTGAAGACAGGTCTTTAATTGCCCACAGTTATCAGAGAATTTTTAAGGTCGCTTTTTCCCTGCTTAATAAATATGTTGTAGCTTAGTACCATTAATAATTACGTCACTTACTAAATTACTACATTTTTACTAAGCATAGAAAACCCGGCTTTAATAATACACTTTCTTATTACCAAAGCTCGGCCAAGAAGGTGAAAACACTGAGTTTACAATAGCGACTTATATTTTTAATTTATGTATAGCTTTATTATGGGATAAAATGTATTTATACTAATTGAATTTTCAGACGGAACAAAACATAATAACAAAAAAAGATATTTAATATTTTTGAAATTTGCATTATATGTCAATGAACTTTTATCTCTATAAGTGGCATGCGATATTCCACCATACTTTCATGCATATCTGGTTCTACGTAAAGTGACAGATAGCGACGCAATAGAATTTGAATTAGTGAGGCGGCGAGGCGGTAGAAACAGCTCCTCAGCCGGTTAACCGAGGAACACTTGCTGGTGCCTCCCATTTATTGTCGACTTTACAAGTATTATTGGCATTTCTCTATATAATATATAAGCTCATTGATGTATGTAGTTTGACCCATAAATATAATATTTGATGTATGATAAGTGTAGATATATTTAACATATATTGTTTTGTGTAAATATCAGAAAGTTACAATAATCAAATTATAAAAGAAATGGTTGCATAACTTGAATATGTCAAAAAACTTCATCACACCCATTTGGAATAGGTTGGATAATAATATCTTATTAATAATCCTAGAAATCAGAGTAAACCTATATGAAAATGATTCCGATTTTAATAATAATACTCTCTGTCTTAAATGGAGATCGAATTATTTTTAATTTTTAATGAGAGCGGGATTCAAACCCACAAATACAATGTCTGTATTATGAAGCTAAAGGAAATTGGTGTTTGTATTTTTATTAGCGGTTGCGTTTATTTTTATCGTTCGCAGACAGTACGTGTTTTCAGAAGATGTAGTTTATGGAGTATATTCTTGGAATGATCGGTGTCTAAATTGAATGAGTGTCGTGTATGATGAATATTGATATGATGGGCGCTGACTATACACAACGTGTACGGGTTTTGAATATCGTACACTTCATTGTTTGGCGTCCATTTCGTATTCTTGGCCATTTGTGCGTAATAAACACGAGTCTGAGGTGGTCTAAAACAGGATAAAAACATCATTAAAACCAAGGATTTTAAACTGAGAAGTACATTCATAATTTATAGTAATAATAATAACATTCTTTATTACATTTGCACAAAGAAATGCTCAAATTAGTGATGATCTTCTCCACTAATACAAAATGTTAACAAAATCAAATATGTTTCAAATAAGCGAAACTTTAAATTACCACTCAAATGTTGAGAGACATTCCTTAAAAATTCTTTAACATATCTTTTTTCCACAAACATATTTAATTTTGTCTGTCATTAATGATTTTACTATATTCGTGTTTCACAATATTTTTGTTTTATTTATATAGTATTAAGTATAAGTTTTTGTAATTCTTATAATTCTTAATGTTTATTTTTTATTATTATTATTAATTAAAATGTATAATATTTATATATATTTTAGTAGTTCTACAAATGGGTTTTTGTATTTTTTCCCATAAATTATGTTATGACTTATTAATTATTTTAAATATCAATTGATTATTCTCCGTATTAAAATAAGTAAAAGACTAAGTCTATAAACTTAATATTGTAACATCTAATCATAATGTATCAAAACATTGTACGCAAATTATATTTAATAAAGAAATTGTATAATAAAAAATAATGATGATCTAATTTTATGAGGGATGAAAGTATTATTGATATTTTGTAGTGTGTATAATCTATTTGGGTTGCTGTCTTTTTTATGGAAAATCCATTATTGAAATTCGATAAGTTCAGAGAGGGTGGATTAAGTGGGTTCGAATAGATAGGACCAAAAATTCAATTTTCATCCTTGCCAACAAACTCCCCATCCATTCTTCTCTGTTCGTCCACTCTAAGGTGACGAGGGTATTGAAAATAAAAACACGAAGATAATTAAAAAATATGATTCCATTATCCACCAACAATGCACATGTTCTATATGGATATAAATAGGTATGTAGATCGGGTTAAAGCTCACAAACTAAATGAAACATTGACTATGAATGTATATGGTTGTGTTCGGCCATTAGAACCATATTGTCACCGCTAGTTGATTTTATGGAATTTCAGCCTTTTCAACGCGCTTATAGGCCTGGTGTTTCTCAATTTGGGAATGGGTTGACAGTGTCATTGTATGGAAATACGGTATTAGTACAATAGTCTGGTATAAATTGCCTTTCCACCTAGTCCATGGTGATTCGAAGCCTAATTGAACGGAAAATCGAGCCAGCCAGTTAAACGACTCGGTTCAATGTGATTCCATTCAGTACAATATTGCCTTTTTGATAGATACAATTATATAATTTTATATTAATATCTTATCACGTAATAATTTACCCACAAAAATGTGCACGTAAGGACGAGGGAGCGAGTTGTTATTTACGACTTATTAAAATCCGCAGTGTGTAAGAATGTCACATTTATGGTGTTTTTTATGGTATCTCATCTGAATGCCAAGCGGCAAAGGCTTTACAGGGTGTTTGTCTATGGGGTGGGCCATCATATCTTTACATTGCATCTATTCGCCTCTTCCTGTCACACAATAAATACAATATTGCTAGAAAATAATGAAAATTATTGACAGTCACTGTTAATATCCATTGTAACTTTGCAGTAAATCCGTTATCTCATATAATCCTCAATAGAAAATATAATAAAAAAGTAGATTGTACATATACAATAAACACCCGAGGCAAATAAAAATAAAATATACATTTTTTTACATGTATGTCAGTTATAAAGACTGTTAAGACTTATACAATCTAGACTTTTTTTTGTAAATATCTCCAAGTGATTATAGAATCTAAACCTTATTATTCATATTCCATACAAAAAATTTTTTTAGACTATAAGAGGAGATACAAGTACGGGGATTGGGATACCACACAAAATGTCAAATTTGATTTTTGTGAATTTATATAATATTTTTAAGTACCTACAATACACAATTTACAGGTTTTTCACTTTAATAAAACGATTTGTGTGAAGTTTGCGATAGAGATGACGTCATTAACCTGACTAAAAACAAAGCCTTCTCCGAATTAAAAAAAACACTCCTTGAGTCAAATTCACTTGATTAATTGACTTCATTAAAATAAAACCGTGATTATTGATTATTGATGCTATCAAATCTTGACAACAACGCTGTTTTATGTATTTTGAAATTAATATTTAATTTTTATAATGGAAGTTCGTCATGGGCGAAATCGACATGAAAAGGATTTATAATAATTTTAAATAGTGATTTTATAAAAAAATGTTCGCCATCGCCATAATGTTGTCTGAGCCTCGGGCGAGGCACTAATTAACAAAAACCGATCTAAAGTACAGCAAAGCAACTGTATTACCGTCTTTACGGCGACGCACGCCTAGGAATACCAACCTTTATAGAATTAAAGATGAGCGCATATGAGAGTGACTTTAACTGATCGAATATTATTAATTCCATAGTTCTTTTTATATGCGTATAAATCAAATTAAAGAAACATTTGTTCATGTGGCCATAATTGTCAATAATTCTCAATGATAGTAGAATGTAACACGAGACATACTCATTAATGGTGTAAGTCAGAGTGTATGCGTTAATCAGAGATGAGATCCCTGACCCCATGACAATTGATCCCATTGTTGTTCATCTTTGTACAGGTTTTTCGGTATTCTAGTACCAAAGTGCCGCCGGCTCCATATCAATCTTTGTCGTCGTGTCTTCTAATTGGTGATTGAATGCTTCGTGCTGGCAATTTATTACCACCGACACCATATTTATTATACACACTGTATATTGTTCTCCTATATTTCAATTACAGTATGTACATGTTACGATTGAATAGACTAATGGAAATATTAATGGCGATGTGAGCATGATATTATTATTTGTATACTTCCATAGTACAAACTAACAAAAAATAAAATATAGATATAGTCGGCCGTTCTTGGAATTGACCACGTCATGAAATTTAACGCCCCATATTATATGAAATATAAAATATTAATTATAGCACTAATTATTTGATCAATATATATATATATATATATATATATATATATATATATATATTTTTTTTTATTTTTTTTATTATTATTAAGAGAACACAGTCTTCTGGAATACCAGAGAACCTACATCTCTGATGGAGCTTTCTTTGAGGAGGTATTTATACACAACAACGTGTTAATTGTCTGTCGGTGATCTTAACTATTACTAGTTACACAGGTCACCGACAGAGCGGCTCTGCCCGACTTAATAATCGCCTCGGTATTTACCTTACAATCCAGGAAATCAGAGTAAACCTGGATCAAGACGATCGATCGGGATTTTATTAATATTATTCCTGATCTCCCAGTCGTAATAACCGATGAAATCAATTTTAAAAATTCTTGACTTGAGTGGGATTCGAACCTATGACCACAGTATTAGTAGTCACGCGTCTTATCCCCTGAGCTATCACGCTGGTATTATATATATTAATTTAAGACTAAAGATCTATTCGAACCAAAAAACCTGGCTTTTTAAATATTTTTTAATATTGGTAATTGATATACATATCTTAAATAATAAATATATCTAAAATTTGTATAAATGGCAAATTTACGATCAGCTATTGATAGTTTCGAATTTACAATAAACAGAAGTATTAAATAATTTCTAAAAAAATATAATTAATCGTCTTAATATTTAGTTGTTAAGTAATATGAAATCATAGTAAAACTATTTTTGAGTAATAATGCCATATTCAATGAGGGTAGAAAAAATAAGATCTTTTGGGTCACTTTGTTTTTATTTATGAATGTAATGTTTTTGTTTTTTTAAGATTATATTAATTTATATCATTTGTCTATAGCTAGCAATGCTAATATTATAAAATTTACCCATTATAAGTCGAATTTATGTGGTAAAACTCATATCTTGTGTTTTATGGCGACTAGACACACTTCACTTTAATACCGACATATATTAAAAAAAAATATTTTAATCATATTCAAACAAAATTGTACTTTTTTCTATAGATATTGGAAAAGTATTGAGACTGTGAAGTATAATCCTCGATAATTTCAGAGTGTCTCAAAGTACAAGGGATTACTACAAACACCATAAAGACTGTCTCTTTTTTATATTCGACACTCCCACGACAATTTGTGTCGAAGTCTATTATTCCCGTGACGCTCCAGGCCGTCCTGGATATTATATCGTGTTTTTCCACCGAAACTTGTGTGGATTTTTTTATGTGTACAATATTATGGTTTGCGACGTCGTTTGCGATATCTTTTCTTATGTTGTTTTCCCATTTTGTTATTTTTTGTGCCAGGAAACGATTTACGTAAATATATCTTTCAGAATATACGTACTGATCTACTATAATAAAGTTCCACCGTTCATATAAAATCATATTTTTGAATCATTAATAAAACAAAAATCAATATAAATATATATTCACTGTGAAGAAAAATAAAATATTTTCATTTTTATTACCAGCGTAATAGCTCAGTGGATAAGCGTGTGGCTATTAGTTTAAATCCCGCTCAAGTAAATCGTCTTCATCCAGGTTTACTCTGATTTCCTGGATTGTAAGGTAAATACTGAGGTGATTATTAGGTCTTGCAGAGCCGCTCTGTCGGTGACCTGTGTAACTAGTTAGTTAGTTAAGATCACAGACAGACAATGAATTAACACATTGTTTTGGTTAAAAATAAAACTTTGTAAAAATCTTCTCAAAAATCCCTTAATACGTGTACCAATAAATAAATTACATTTATTTTTTAAAACTAAAAATATTTTCTTTTAATCTGAAATAAAAAGGTCGAAAAAACTTTCAGGACAATAATTTTAATTATTCAATGAAATTAATTTTTTATTCAAATTTAAATATGAATATTCTCATTGATTAAAAGTCTCTGATAAAAATGTCATGAACTAACAGTTAAATCAAGAAAACAATTAGGTCAATATTTACATTATGTCCTTTTTATTCTTAGCACCTCAAATTTACTGATTATTTAAAGTCAATATTTAAAACAGCAACGAACAATGAAATATTGCGTTATTATGGGCGTGATTGATCATTAGGATTATACATATTTTCTATACCACTGAAAATCGAATAATTTAACCTGAAACCTAATTTTCCTCTCATTGTTTCTTGTCTTAATTATTAGAATTTCCAAGCGGAGATTATGTGTCTGAAATCCTCTATTCCAGATTCTGAATCCAGTGCAATATAATGATAAATTTTTCAAACAATAACACTGTGGGCAATATTTCCGTTTCCTGTAATAATAAATGGCGGTGATATTGTGTGTTTACGGGCCTCGGCACATCTGAAGGGGGATTCAAAAGTCATTTTCTCAGACACATAAAGTGGACGTTGACTAATGATTTACTACAACCTTTCCACTGGTCATTCGGAGGGATGTATGAAAAAAAGGCACACTTATAGGGTGGCCAATATTTTACCTTTATTATATTCAACTATTGATTTATTGTTTTAATTAAAACTGAACCCATTGCGCACATTACTTTATGAAATAAAACGTCCAAGTGTAAAATTATATCCCTGTTGTCTTTAATTTTAATGCATACAATGTCCAATTCGCCGAGACATCTTAATACTCCAAAAAATATATACCAAAGAAATGTCTACACAAAGAGATGCGACTCTTTCAACACATTTTCACAAAAGAAAACTTCATGTGACCCGTTTTCCCCAACTAAAATGGGAACAAAATTGCCTTTGTCCTGTACGAACGTCCCGAATATATTTGTGCAATGTAATCTCTTTGAGCTTTATGTGCTACAAATGCTTAAAATCATGTTGTTTTAATGTTGTTTTTGTTATTTGTTTCAGGTAATGACTTCAATTGTATTTTTGAAACAATGGATGGTATGTTATTATTTTAATTTTCAAATGTTTGTTAAATGTTATCTCCTATGAAATCGGCTCATGCATGATAAGTAATCTGAAGAAGCTCTATGAAAAATATCAAATAATTTTTATTGAATATACAAACCAAGCGTCTCTTGTATTGTCGATGGAATTTATGAATTATTATAATTATTTGTATTTTACATTTTGTACTGTTAAGAAGTCCGTAAAAACAAGGCATTCCCGAGTGCAAAGTTTGTGTGATCTGTTTTTACTCAGTGTCCACTCTTTTTTGCGTATCTTTCCCTTTTCCGTGGGGTAGTTTTTGGCAGAAAAAAAGTTTTCCTCTCTCGTCACAAAGAAAGTACTCATTTGTTAGGTTTTGGTGAGTAAACATGTCCGATGAGAGAACTTTTACCAAGCTAACAGTATTAAGCCGGGTGTCAAACTGCCTACTTTTGGAATATAAGGATTAACTCGATATTGTGAGCTCAAATCAAGAATGATTCTTTTAGAAAATTTATCCCCCAATCTTGTGTTTCATTCTGGTATTTTATTATTTTTTTTTAAATAAACCTCGTATGATTTTACAAGTAATATTGTAATAGAGTAGAGTGGTTTTTCATAGTACGGGGCGAAGAGGCGCCGCAATCTCAATTATAACACATCGTGTAATTTCCTCTGATAACTTTTGCCATAGGGTGATCATGAAAAATACCACCCCCTGCTATTATTACAACCACACAATACAATAGAATACAACCTCGATTTCTCCAGGGAGGCGGGGAAAACTGCAATTCTTAATATTGCACTCTCATCCGTTGACCATTTGCACTACACGAGAAAACATCTTACGGTAGAATAATATTATACTAATATATCTTGGACGAGAAGAATAAGAATATATTTGAATATGAACTGATTCTTTGGATAATGTATCACTGTTTGTTTTTATCGTTATTGTGCTACATCTGTTCATTCGTCCGAAAATGTGAAATTTCGCTTTGTATTTAGATTACGTTCGTCTTATTCGATTGGAATGATCGCGCTTGATCGACTGAAAAAGTGAAACGGTTCGATTGTTTTCGCATTATCTTCTTCCTTTTGCTTCTTGCTGTTTTCTCTTTTCTTTTTTTTGCGGTGGCAAAATATTTGGCACGAAAAATCAATTTGCTCGCGGCCCATTTGAAGACTTGCAGAGGAAAAAAGTGTAGCCTTTTTTCTCAGGTTATTTTTCTCCCTAACACTCTCGTATCGATTTCAACTGATTGCGGTTTTCTCACCACAGAGTATAAGCAAAATATATTAAATTATACAGCACGTGTTTTTTGTGTAGATTTTTTAAGTGACAAGAAATAATGTCTTGTTTGTTAATGAGACTTAGAACAGAGAGAATACTATTCCATATTAAAGAAGAGTTATGTTACATTCAATTGAATATTAGTATATTGTATGATATGTTGATATTATAAATATAATAGAAAGCTCATTTTCCACCTCCATATAGATCCACCCAATAAACCGACTCAAATGTACTTTATTTCCCAATATTTTTTCCACAAAGTCTTCGGTGTAAGTTTCCTTCATCCCCCCGAGGCAACGGGAAAGGAAGCTTAGACAAATGGATACCGAGATGGAAGACGGATGGAAAAATTCAAAGTGAACGATGGTTCGGATAGGGGGATTTGTCATCATCAGCAAGCGAATTAGTTCAGGGAAAAAGTTCTCACCTGCGTTTGAAAAATCGATCCGGGTGTATGAACTTTTTGACACAATTGTCATATCTGTTTTAGAAGGTTGACAAATCACTGTTTCTAAAGCGATTCGATTGAGTCTGGGATTGTGACGATGAAGAATGTGATATTAATTTATCATCTAATAATAAAATATAAACAAGCTGATGCATACCAACAAAAAGTGTCATCTCAGGTTGACTTCCAGTGTATGTTTAGGTACTTAGGTTAAAATTGCGCACCGTCAGCCTACAGGCGAATAATCGTAAAGTTACATTACCCTAAGCTGAACCTTTTCTACGTCTAGGATTACGAGTCTCTTCTCTAATGATTATTGTGCAACTTTGTGATGAGGGGGTGAGAAATACTGACTTGTTCTTCACATTCCACTCTCTTATTGCGGTCTTTTGTCACAATGTCTGTGCACAATTGCAACGAACTTTTTGCTAGTCTTATAAATATCCCCCAAGAAAATTTGCGACTGTAGATAAGCACCGTGCTTTTTGACAGGATAACATATATTTTGCATTATTATAAAGTTTAACTCACCCATCCTAACATTCAAGGATAATGTGACTTAATAGAACTTTTTTTAGATTAATTTTGGTACGCTATATCAAAGTCCAAATTGCCAAATTATACAAGGGAGACATAAAACTGATTTAAGCATTCATTTTTGTTAACCTGTATATAGACTTATATTATTATTATTAATTCTAAATAGAATAGAGGTTTATTTATTGCGTTAACATTTTTTTGTAGACTTGAAAATTCCCACTACATGGCATTATAATCTAAATATTTTGTAAGTAAGACAGTCTGCAAAGAAAGCCGACTATATAATTTTTATTTATTATTATTATAAAATAATTGTTATGTCAATTTAGTTGGTTCTTTATTTACAATATTGATAATAACAGGACAATAATCCATAAATCCAACAATATAGAAATATATTTAGAGCAGTTTCAACATTTGATAATCCTTGGTTTAATTTATTTATTTACACACATTTACAAAAACTACAACGTAACCTTAGAGATAATCTAACGCGTTACGATGGTTTATAAAAGAAAAAAGAAAAACAGCAAACAAATATTTAAAAACAAACTATAGACTCATAGATGAATTATCCTAGCTGTGATTAGTGATATTGTCTTTCTAGGTATAATTAAATTTCGACAATTGGACTAGAATAATAGGAAAAAATAGTTAATAGTAAAACAATTAAGAAGACGGATAATATTTTACATTAAGGCATGTATGAATTTATAATTTTGGTACAATCTAATGAACTATATAATATGTATATTAACTTACCTAAAATGTTATAAAACAATTTTTTTCATGTAAAACGTTTGTGCATTTTATAGGTCTTGATTAAAACACAGGAAATAATATTATATAGGCAAAATCATATTTATACAATTTAGTACATTACGGGATATATTACAGTATAATAGCTAATCGGATAAGACAAATACTGTGGTCATGGGTTCAAATTCCGCTCAAGTCAATTTTTTAAAAATTGGTTTGATCAGTTATTACGACTGGGAGATCACGAATAATATTAATAAAATCGCGATCGATCGTTTTGGTCAAGTTTACTCTGATCTCTTGTATTGTAAGGTAAATACTGATTATTAAGTCGGCGACTTGTGTAACTAGTAATAGTTAAGATCGCAGATAGAAAATGAACACGTTGTTGTGTCTAAAAAACCCTCTCAAAAAAGCTCCATCAGAGATGTAAGTTTTCTGGTATTCCAGACGACTGTTTTCTCTTAATAATAATAAAAAAGTAAATAAAAATGTACAATTTATTTTGTATTGAGTAGACTGACTTGGCCACCAATTTATATGATGTATTTTCATTATTGTAGCAGAGGAGGATTATATAAACACACTGTGGTAGTGTTTTCTTCACGTCTTTATTCATCTACTAGTTGAAACGTTATTCTCGTGTAAAAATAAACATAGCAAAGGTCAACACACTAGTAAAACAGTATATTGTATGCATTTAGTATGTGCATGCGTTCCCCAGTATATACTACGTGTCTGGACATACCAGGAAAAACCCTATGATATGTTCAGCTTTTTCCTACCTGCATCGTTAAAAACCTCCACCCTATAAAACTAGAATAAAAGAATATTAAAAAAATGCAATTTTTATGATTGGTTAAGTGTACCGGTTGTGAATTTCAATAACAAATATGTGTAATTAACTGTTACCTGGCGTGAATTATTGCCTTTAATGCAATGATCGATCGCGTGGTGCTTGAAACTTTTCACATTTTCAGCGGCTGAAAATTGAAATACGGGGAATTACACTGATTGATGGCATGGGAAATATAATTGGAAATCACGAATAAAAAAAATCGTTTGCCCCATTTATCAGGATAACATAATTCAATATTTCGTTTACCAGTTTTCTTAACCTTATTTAACAATATAACATGATAAATTCATATTTTCATACTCAAAAATAGCCCGTAAACCCAATTATTCCTGGTCGTTTGCACGCAGTTCTTCATGCATATTTATAGTATTTTTGTCGAATACGACCGTTTCTATAACACCACAGCCATTTTCATAATTGCACCAGTTTTAATATGAATTTTTATAGAACATGCGAAGTTGCACTCATATACTACAAATTTTCAGGAGATTCTCTATTGAGAAAGTGTCGTGAACGTAGCAAGCGTGAAGTGCTTACTGAAAACGTTTTCAATATCAATCGATACCATAAAGGATATCCTTTTCCAACAAAGTGTTTTTTTTTACCACGTACGTCCTTTTGTCGTTTTCGAAAGTGAAATTTAAAAATATTTATTCATATCAGTACAAGTATTTTCATACTAAAAACCTAAAATGGTTTGAATCTTTCTCATATTGAAGAAAAAAAAATCGATCGGTTATTGTGACTAATGACCTCGCAAAAGATCAATTGGCGATGAACTATTAATGAGTGGAAATATGTGAAATTTACTGTTAAATTTTCATACATTTCCATCCGATGACAGTTCGCCGCGAACAAATTAGGCGTTTAGTCAGACCTTGAGGGATGTAGGAATAGTATCAAAATACAAATAAATGATTGATTTAAATATATTCAGATTTTACAATCATGGAAACGTCATAACGGGTGGGACGAAATTTCTGCTACCATTTTGAATTTGAACCCTTTTAAATAAATATTTTCAATATTTCTGCTCGTACTTATGACGTACATTTATTTATTATAAAATTGGAACGATTATATTACACAATGTTTAAAGCGATACTGATCTAAACGTCTCGTAACCATGATGGCCCTCAATCAAAATGATAGACACTCTTGCCTCAACACGGAAGTTTTGCCGAAATCCGTTTTCATTTGAAGCATTTTGTCTAATTTTTTTTATCACCACCATTTAGAATTAAAGCTTTTTCTATTTCTTATTATCTTTTCAATGATCAATAAGAACATTTTTCATTATTTTTGATTGGAATCATTGTTTAGTTCATACAGCCTGTTAGTACGGAAGAGCTTTATTGTGTATATGAGATGCTATCGAAGTGGTTTTTGATATTTATTGTATTTGCCGAGACTTTATCGTCATGTAGCAGTATTATTATATTAGTGGTATGTAATATTATTGGAGTATAAAGGTGTCTTTCCCTATTTTGTGGTGTGGCTAGCGAGTCGACCACCGGCGAAATTGCATTACTTTGTCTGAGGGGCAGCAACAGGGGCTGCGTGACAAAGCTTTCCTTCTATTCTCTTGCACGACAATATATTTAACAAATATTACACAACAAAAAAAGACCTAGGAGAGTGGAAAATTTGTAGATAAACTTTCATTGTGATAACATAATTCATACAACCAAACAAGAGAATCTTTTTTCTTGTTGTCATACAAGATATCCCACCGAGCGCTGTTATGTTTACTACAAATAGTATTTAATGTACAACTTTTACTACTGTGCATTTGTGAAATAAATAATCTTGTTGGAGGCGGTCCAAAGAAACTGAATATTCTCTTAGGGCCGGTTACTCTCGAGATCTTTTCACTCGGCGATTTACGCGCCAAATGCGTTTCTTCAAGATTTTGCTCGAGCTACCAGCTATCCAGGTGTATCCAAGTTCTCTTGAATGCTTCCGATGCACACATCGGAACCGCTCGGTTAAGGCTTTGACACGCCTTCAAGAAACGGAATATTTGTTTATGACACGAGATTCGTACAATCTCTTGCCACGTAGCACATGATTGAACAATACTTGAAGAAACTGACGCTTAATATTTACAATTTACATAATTATAATCAGAGCTTAGCTAAGTGGGTGCAGTGAAGTGCCTCGGAGCATTGAACACTGCGCGGGATATATTTTTATTAAATATATCCCTGTGTAGTGTGGTGGTCTGGGAAACCACTTACCAAGGGAAGAATCCTAATTAAATGAGTGGGTTTTGATCAACCATTATTGTCTAATACAAAGTGAGCGAAAGAAATTATAATAAAAAGTGAATACAGAAGCGATTATTAAAAAAGCATAATACATACATATGAAAGAACACGTATTTTCACATATATTTTTAAATATCATTAATTTTAATTTTGGTTTTATATTTTCATATGACGAGATTACGTATGTTTATTTTTTCCATCTCCATTATTTTATACGAAACGACTCGATAGAGCTTCGTCAAAACGGATTATACCCGACGTCTTCAGGTAGGGAAATTGTGCTTTGGGTCATTCGGAGGGGCTGTGGAAAAAATGGGGTAGGTCTTGCTGCAGTTATCACCCCCGGGGGCGCAGCAAAACGAGCCCAGCAAGATGATTGTCTCAAGATGGAGGCGAGGGAGTGAAAGTGTAGGGGTGTCTGTATGTGTTTTAGTGCGTGCAACCCTTGTAAGAGGGAAAGTCACAAAAAGGGGACGACGAAGAAAGAAGCCAAGCACAAAATCAATGATTCTTACAAACAAAATTGATTTGATACCAAATTTCAAATCAAACATCTATACGTAAACTGCATAAAAAAGATACACAATCTTTGTATATTTTGAGGGGATGGAATTTCTTATATTTTATTATACCCTCTTTTCATCCTTCAAATTATGTGTACATACTTCCATGGTGATAATATTCTATTTATTGTTGTTCATTGAGAAAATAATTTTGTTATAATTATTATATGATGGAGAATATAATTAATACCCAAAGTTAGATTATTTAGTGTTGCAAGTACACATACCGTATAATTTTTTTTAAATATTAATAAAAGTAAAATGTATTCGAATAAAAAACAATTTAGTAATATTAGAAAATATTAAGTTTGTAATAGAACAACTCATTATTATGAAATAATTCACTGGATTCAAATTTGACTATAACCAAAAAATCTGTTATTTAGTTTGAAGAATTATATTTTATAATTATTTTTGATAATGTACAGTTTATTGTTGTTATTATATATTTTTCCACATATTTGCAAATGTGTTTTTATTTTTTCCCCCGCACTTTTTATTATTTAATATTACCCCTCATATAAAATAATAATGTAATTAAAAATCTCATGTTATTAAATGATAAAAAGATTTATATACACTGTACACTTAAGTCTAATTCATAATATGTTTTTATGTAATAACAATGTATAAATTAAATTTAATAAAAAAATTGTAATATATAACCCATTAATATTTACTTTTTAAATCCGTGAAACCGACGAGAATGTATGTAAATAATTACATACCTTCGTTTAGTTACAAAATCCACCTGGTACGGGACTTGTGTTAATGTAGTTGATAGAATTTAGATTAAATTAGGTCTTATAAAATTATATTTAATATAATATTGGAAATGTTACTATACGAAGGTATGTATATCTAAAATTATATTTGATTTCGGTTGATAGTATTTGTTGGAAAAGTTTCACGTTTGTTTCTGGTATCCGAAATCGCTCCCTCTTCTATTTGATATTCACAGTGTTTGGCGTTGGCCGAGTATCTAGAGTACTTTGTCTTATTGGTTCACAGTCTCCTTTGTGACCGAGAGTAGAAGTATTTTTAAAATGGGCCTACAAGGGTTCGAAAATGACGTCAGACAGCAATTTGTCTGTCAGAAGTCTTGCTCGTCGATCATCCGTCTATGACAGGTTTCAATTGAATCAGTTAACTGCTGGAGGTGTTGAAGGATCACATAATAAGAAAAAGTTATATTTGATTGGAGAAATATTCAATTTCAAATATTAAAAATATAAAGACTTTATTAGGGGATGAATTAGTTTCCGCCGTTTACTTTTTATACTACTTTAGCCCATATTTCAGGAAGAAGTCTGATTCCCTGAGTCGATAATCATTGAACATGACAATGCGAGGCCACATGTTGCAAAATAAGTAAAAGACCTTCTGCACTCCTTTGGTTGGGAAGTTAAAACCTCATCCGCCTTACTCTCCAGATGTCACACCATCAGATTATCATCTTTTTCAGTCAATGCAGCATGGTTTGTCGGGTGAACTTTTCACTTGAAATTACCAAGAAGTTGTTTTATGTGTTGCAAATTGGATTGCCTCTAAAGAAATGGTATTTTTCTACAGTGGAATCAGATTTATTCCTGAAAGATGGGCTGAAGGAGTAAGAATATTTTGAATAAAATTTTATTTTTCAAAAAAAAAATATATAACATTAATTTTTGTTATAGCAAAAAAACGGCGGAAACTAATTCAACCACCTATTCAATTTAAGTATGAAATCAAAGAATTTTAGTATTGAGGCTTATATGGCTTTGTTTCCGGGTCCTACTGGACTGGACACGTAGGAAGAGAATAGCCGAGGGAAGATTGGATGAGGAATAGGTGTTTGAGTTTGATACGGAAGATATACGAGTGGCATATGATAAACGGGAGAGTATGGGTTGTAAAAAATAGGGGATGGTGTCCTCTATAACGTGAGGAGGATTACACTACGTGTCTTGAATATTATATATAAAATACTCGATATACTATCCAATCTATCAGCTCTTGTCTGATTTATACACAACTATGCATCACAATGAAGACATGATCTGAATACGACGTTTTTATAGGATTCTTGAAAAAATATATATATACAATAATTGATTGTTGATGTTATCGGCTAAATATGCTAGAGATATATTTATAAAAAAAATTTAGCTGCATTTTATTTTAAATAAATTTAACCTAAGAAACGTAGGTGGATGATAAGTATGTATATTTATCATGGTGGCATTAAAATTCAATCATGTTAATTTTCTTGCGTGTTCTCTTCCTTATTTCTAATACTAGTTTTCTTTATTACATAAAGAACCTCAGAATTGCTCTACTTGACTTAAATAATCATTAATGGTCTCAATTATAAACCTTGTGGTCTTGGGGATGATACAATATTAAAAAATGAACAATCTTATGTATGAATTATGCTGATTTATATATAATTGAGTATGTAGACCAATCGTCAGTTTGTCAACTGTAGAGAACGTCTCTGCGATCAAGTCATATTACGTCACCGGGCGATCATCACAACGATTGTGGGCAGTACATCGATGATTTAAAATTACATTGAAAAGGTTCATTGGTTATAATATTTCCTTGATAGAGTTTCAGGGTTGAGAGCAACAGCTGCTTGGCGTGTATAATGAGTGAATAAATGATTAGGGCGCATTAGTCGAGTTTGCGTGCTACCTGGTCTGGTGTTCTACTCCTCGCCGTGTTTAATTAATTGAATTTGTACGTTAGATTAATATTGTTGGAGGACCCCATGTTGTGTCGGTTCTATTGAAAAATCACTTGAGCTCTTATGAACCTGCGTTGCCACAGATCGACTCTTTGTTGCTCACCGATAAGCCATCCATACATTCACTTTGTACTAAAGACCCTATTTGTAACACCTGTTGTTGAGCACACTTTATTATAATATTATATTAATAATCCCTTCATTGTCATTGGGAATACGTACTCTTCTTGAAATAATATATAGATAATTTACAGGAAAACACGATTAATTTAATTAATATAAGTTAACAGAGATGTGCCAAAGACAAACGAATATTTATTATTATACCTCTATCTGTACACGCTCTATCCTCTTAAGCTTGGGATTCCTAGGCGTGCGTCGCCGTAAACGTACACCGTAAAGACGGTAATAGAGTTGCTTTAACTGACAAAACACGATAATAAGTGTAGCTAAGTAACTCTACTATCGTATTTACGGTGACGTATGTCTGGGAATCCATTACTTTATAAAGACAGTAAAACGCTCGTTTAGTCTCTTTAAATATTATCTCTAAAAATGAAGTGTAATAATGTAATACTATAATAATCGTCTGACCTTGGCACATCTCTGTGAATTAACAATGATTAAAATTATAATATAATATCTTGGCGGAAAAAGAGAACAATGTCTGCTTGGGTGTACAGAATATACAATTTCATATAATTTTGATTTATAAAAAACGTGCGGAAGATATAGAAAAATATATTTAAAATGTCCTTATAGGCCAGATTATACAGTTTTTTCAAATCAAGCAAAAAAAAATATTTCGGATAAAACAAAATAATAGAAAGACGATGGGATTATTATGAAAGGTGACGTTTATTTATTTGAAAAAAAAATTGAAAATTACAGCAGAAATTTTAATATCTGTCTGTAATTATAAGTGTTCATAAAATAATTCGTTTATTTTAGGAAAATATTTTTTTGTATTAATAAGACTTGTATTGTGAAATCACTTAAAGCTTTCAAGTATCGTGAAATGTATGCGTGTTTTGCAGAAGTTTAGTGTCTAGTTTATAGTTGAAAACAATGCGAATGCCACTGGACTTATTCCAAATAGTTAGTCAGTTGTATATAAATTGTGTGGCATTAAACATTGGTCGTAAATTTAGACAATAGTTAAACTTTTGTACGAACACAGGTGTTATATGTGTGTCCATTAGTGGTATTATTATAATTACAGGGTCGAAAGGTCTACCAGCCTTGCAATTATACTCAACACGACCCTTTGACTCCTGTTCAGGGTGTATTCCCTTTCAGAAACCCGATATTTTTATACAAGATTAAATACCTAACATGAAAATAAATGCTTTCGTCGATTCAAAGGCCACGAGGACGTTTTTAATCAGTAATAAGATTACAATAGAAATGATATTTGTGATAATATAACAAGTTCCTCTTTAAAATTAGTGGACATTAGGAATAAAACATTCTTATCCAGGAATATCTTACTTTCTGTTATATTATCCATGAAGGTAATTAAGGTTAACGATAGTTTGACTTGCCATTTATTCATATTTTTTGTATTGAAAGGAATTTTAGGTTATATTTGAAGCTCAAGCTGTAGATGAAATTGTCATTAGAATATGTTCATTTCAACACAGATTTTTTTCATATTATCAACTATAGACATGTATTTAAAAGACTAGAATAATTAGGATTTTAAAAATGTTTTTTGAGCTTCAGTCATGACAAAATACATAGCCGAATAGTGCTTCTTATAAGTCGAAATCGATTACGTTGCAACAATAGTTAGGATTGAGCTTTAAATGACCGTCGAAGAAATCGGCAACTTTATTATGAGGTATTAATATGAAAATTTTCATTATATTTATGATTTATGATATTTTTATTAAAATTTTCCGCCTCTGTGTATTGCCTTAATATATTTAACCAAAGGAAAACTTTCTTTTCTTTGGGCTTGTCACCCTGTTGTCGTGTTTATATGGGCGGGTGGCCCTCGAGCGTCAATGATTCACGACTTCCAATTAAACGCTAACCGGACTTCTACTACTTTTTCCTTGCTCAACTAAATCGTAATTTATACTTCTTGATTACATACTATTACCGACGAATGCGGGGATTAATTGTCGATTATCGCATTAGATGAAATTTAGTACAAACGAGCCGCTTCGTTGACAGATTGGCGTTTGTGATATCGTTGACTGCGTCTATTTTAAGTAAGTAACGTGGGCACGAATCTATGCATTATTTTACATAAATTTGTACAAGAAATTATAACAAGACACTTAATGCATACCTTATACTGAAACAGCTCTTACCTATGTGACTTGGGAAATAAACAGTTTTACATAAGCTTTTGAACTAGATTCCCTTATATGAACTCGTCGATATATCGAACTGTAAGTACATTTATTGCTGTGATTTATATCAACATTTTTTTTAAATAAAATGATTGTAAATGTTCATTGTTGTATTTGTTCTAAATAAATATTGCCCCCATTACCGGAAGATCCAAAGTATTAAGTTAAACTGATTATTATTAATATATTAAAAAACGGAAGATCCAACGTGTGAAAGTATTTAGTTAAACTGATTATTATTAATATATTAAAAACCGAACAAAGGTGTTTAAAATTCCCAGAATGCGTTCATAAAATATTTTTTTATCATATTAAATTCATGCTATCAACAAAATACTAAAATTTTTGATAATTTTGACTTCTTGGTGGAATTCCATGACTTCAAGAAAATTGTTAGTTGTAATTTACACTGTATATAATAAAAAAAGTACAATGATTTGATGAGTAGTATTTAATCAATTATAAAATGCTTTATATTATTCCATAATTTGCAGCAGCAGTTTAAAAGAAAATAAAATAATATAAATACAGATTAAAAATAAACAAATATCTATAAATAAAAATATTTTCGGGTGGTCAATGGCACGGGGTTGTTTTGGTTGATATTTATTTATTATGTTTTCGCATTTTAAGGCAATAACTTAAAAAAAGCAATATAATAATGATAACAAAAATAATAACAAAAGCAGAGCAATAGCATAATGGGATAACATTAGTTGACATATTTACATATACAGGGTGGACTTGAATTAACTGAGAATACTTTAGGGGGTGGGTATCGCAAGAATAATTGTTTTTTTTATTAAGTTTGTATAAATTAAAAATTTATAAATGATTAATAACATTAATAATGCTTTTGGAATCGAGTTTGGGCCACCATCTTGGAATTAACTGTTTCTCTGAAGTACTCAGTAGTGACTTGTACGTGTATATTGTGTCTATTATACGTAATTAATATTATTAATATTTTTTTTACTATTAATTAATTTTTTTTCGATTATTCTTACGATACCCTACAACCCCCTAAAATAATCTCAGTTATTTCCCTGCATAACTGAGAAGAACAAGAGAAAAAAAAACTTATTATATCCGTATTATTGAGGCTTATACTATGTATCTACTAAATTACATTGTGGCTTTTTAAAATAATTTCTTCACTTTTTATACAGTTAAAGAATATAGAAAAAAAAATTTATGATCGTGCAAAAATTCGTTTTGATTTTTCAAAAAAAAAAAAAAAAAACAGAATATCTCCCTTTTAGTGTATTAAGGTTTGCGAAACGGGATTCAAGGTTTTCCATCAGTTGTTTAAGAATGTTGTTGTGAACAATGCCTGACAAAATATTGTCTCGAAAAGTCATATTTCAGTGTCAGGCGGTCGTGAAAGTTTAAAGTGGACAAGCATTGGATATCCACGAATGTATCGCATGTTTTGAAGGAGGACTGTTGCAAGTTTCAGGATATATACTACAAGAGAATAACAGTGGTGACACTTTCAGGCCATATTTCAAATGTGGCCAGACAGCCTCCTTCCTGCCAAGAAGCCACTCGAATTCAAGGACTATCCCCATGAAACATAGCACCCCCGGGGACTTGATTAATGGACCCGCCGCATCTCTAATACATACATTTATATCATTACTTCAATTAAAGAATAACTCGTACAATATAATACTTACCACTCTCATATTTAATATGTCATACCACGCTGATTTATTATTGTATAAATCTAGCTTTTTAACGGCTTGTTATTGTAATAATACTCCATATGTGTCGGTACAAATCAACTGACATTTAAAAAAAGACTTATTATATCGCCTGCTCCAGCGTATAATATCGTAAGTGCAAAAAATTTCTGTGTGCTCTTAAGTTTTTATGGAACTGAGCTACATATTCAATCTGGTAACACTGCCTGTCACGTGTCACTCGGTTTCATTATTGCTTATAACATATAATAATATACGATTAAATACCTTCTATTGACAGAGACATGAAATTTGTTATAGATCATAGATAATCTACATTAGTTGCCGGTCAAATAGGACTATTTTACTATTTCGAAAAAAGTCCCATTTAATAGGTTAAATATTGGTTGAAAAGCAAACATTTTTGAAGTTTCATACATGCAATGTATGGCTCAGTTCCATAAAGAATTAGGCGATATACGTTTTAAAGAGAATTTTACCTAGAATTTACCTAGCTTACTTACTTTAGAATTTACCTAGCTACTTACAGCGCAGTGCACATGTCACTACATCTTGCTATTATAAAAACGTATTAAAATAGATTCAAATTAGTTACAGTGCCTCCAGATATGACCAAAAAGAAGGCTATAAACAAGAAAACCAGAAGTAAATACAGTAAATGCTTAAATGCATGAATGAATTTTTCAAAAAAGCTTAAATACACACTGCATTTCAAAATCACTTAAATGCATAATAAACATTCATTTTTAATTTGTGCAATGTTTTCAATATTTTTTTTTACATATCCATGTTTTCTATCTGAATAGCTTCCCATTTATAAAGATATTTTTTAAATATGTTGTCCTGAAATAGTGTGAAACGAAAACCTTGTGTGAGATAAGCGTTTTTGATTTTTAACGACACATATGTAAGAATCAAAGTTTATTAGTTTTAGATCGCAATTTAGTATAAATCTCATTATCTACACTTTTTCACGATCTCTGAATAAGTGCGGCCGTAACACTATAACTGAGATTAAACTACAGTAATTCAGAGAGTAAATATACTGAATAATGGTTGTTTAATTATTATTTCAATTTAATTAATGCTGTCACTATTTTTATTAAGCTTTGGATTCATAGGCGTGTGTCTCCGTATACCGTAAAATGGTAATAGAGGTTCTTTGCTGTACATTTTATCATTTTTTTGTTAATTTTTGCCTCGGCCGAGGCTCAGAAGATGCATTAACTAATAAAAAAACCGATCATAAGTGTAGCTAAGTAACTACTATCGTATTTAAGGTCTACTTTTACGGTGACGTATGCCTAGAAATTCATTACTTTAGATTTGCTAATGTACAAATTGTAAATAATCCACTATTATATTGATTTTATACGAGTAAACATACAGGTGTATTAATAAAAATAAATTACTATCAATTTGACTTTCAATACTCATTATTATATTGCTTAGATACTCATAATTATATGCAGTAAAAGGCGTTAGTATAATAATAATAAATATATATATCATTTTTAAAAGAATTGCAAAAACCTACATTATATTGTTTTAATGTATGAAACTCAAGGAGTATTTTTAGTAGATGTTGAAATTATTAGTATTTCTTTCCTCTTATTATTAATACTTTTCCCGATTCCCACGTTGCATTAGTAGATCAAATTAATTTTATGTATAAAATATTTTTTCGCATCTTTAAATATGTATTAGGTATACATATTGGTGTAGTTTTACTAATAATATTGGTGTCATGTTCAAATATGACTTTTGATATTTTGCATTTTTTGTCCAGTCACGTTGACGTGCTCTTATTTCGTATTCATTGAAGTCGTATTTTATATTCGGTCAAGTCCTCCATTTTTTACTTTCACCGGAATTTTTCTGGTTTAATATCATAACTATTTTTATGTGTTAATATATTATCATAAATTTCATAATAAGATGTGTTTTTATTACTAATGTTTGTGTTTGTCTAAACATTTTAATTTTTCCCTATCCATGTTTGCAAACACTTCGTTCCACTTTTAAAAATGTTGAGTTTTCTTTATGATACAACTTTTCCCATTCTATTTTTATTTGATAGTCGGGCGCAGCGATAATCCGGTGCTGTTGTATCATAAATTTAACCACCTGCACCGGTTCGTCTTTATTCACCTGCAAAATAAACCCGGTGCATGGAGTTTTCCTTATTCAGGTAAAACAAGAGTGAAGCTTTACGACTTTCGGTATCCGTCTCCTCTTTTCGTTTTATACTCTCTTTAATTAAACCGTTCAAGTAAGAAACTGAAGACTGTTTCCCCCCTGAAGTTATTTACTCGCCTGATTGCCAAGACATGAAAACTGTCGATTGAATAATAATTTTTAATAAAATCCTCATTTTGATGGAATTATTCGTCTGTTTTGAAATCGAATTGAGTTTATTGGAGTGTTCACTGTGGAATTCATGCACATTTCCTGTTGTACTTTATCCACTTATACCACAAACATTGTACATTATCTTCAGTATTTATTCAATAAAATAACACACGTTAATTTGAAAATGCGTAATGAGTAACAAATTTCACATAAAATGATAACCTAACCTAACCTAACTTAGATTGAATAATTTTTTTTAAATCAATATCGATTATTTTTATCTTATTATTGAGTCAAGAAGTTGTAGTTAATTATTTAATGTGTTAAAGCGGTTTGATATTAAGTATTGAAATGGTATGTGTCTTCGGTGCCAAATAAATATATGCAAGTTGTGTATGCATGTTAGAAAGCACTCCAACATATCCTGAAATGTCTGAAACATGCTGAATTATGAAATATACTCCAGACTTGTGAGGAGTGTTCCCCCTTTCAGTTATCCAATGTATTCTATCTTAAACTTCACAATCCGTTTTATTAATTTTTTATGTATGTATGAAAATTATTAATTGTTTATTTTTGTTTGTTGCAGGTATGTTTATACAAATTTTCTTCTCAACTAATTAAGGTAACATATACATAATTTCTCAATGGGAATTTATAGTTAAATAATAATAAATTAAAAAGATAGTGTGAAGCTTCAAAGTGGTGCAGACCTCAAATTGTGTGATCTCATCAGACAGAGGGTTGTTTCGCAAAATAGGGGTAGAATAATACGTGTGTTCGTTACTCTTTGTAGTTTTCAACAGACAGAAAGACAGACAGGGGTTTTTCAGATGAAATCACTGGATTCCCCTCACGTGTTTTTTTATAATATCAAAAGAACATTACACGGCCCACAGAAGACGTATTAAGTCTAGTACATATTTTAAAAACGTATTTAATTTCACCCTTTACTTTTATAGAGATGAGACCTTTGATAAGTCAAGTACTAAGCTCTTAACTCTATCCCTATAATATGTTAAGGCCTGGAAAATAAACAACTTTTAGACGTTGTGGGGGGATAAATATTCTTAAATCGAAATATTATTTAATTTAATCTAGCGTTGTTAATTTTGTTGTAAAGAGAATATTACACAATTACGCGTTATTTAAGAATTCATTTAATCTTATAGCATCTACTTACTATATTATCTTGTTATAAGTTTCTTGGACTTAAGCCAGTTATTCTAAAACAGTGAATTTTAATTGAGGTCGAAAGCAGCAGTACTTTATGTATTTATTATTCAGCATCAAACGTTTGATAATTTGACTGAGAGTGTATGAAGAAAGGTATTTTTTTATCAAAGGAAGAAAATGCGTATGAATGCGTAAAATAAAATTGAAAGGCTCAAAAATCGGGCTTTGTCGACAATATTGAAATTTGCTAAAAGCGTTTCGCTTCCTGTGAAATAATTTTTTCCACTTGGTCTCTGCAATATGGCGCTGGTTTCATTTCGACAGTGTTTGGGGAGAGAAAAAGTTGGGGCCACTATGAAGCTGGGGGGTGATTCTAGGGGTGAGTTTTTTCAATCTCTCAAATTGACTCCTTCCTCGCCTGGATGACGATTTCCACCCGTCGAAGCCTTTCAAGCCGAAGCTCTCTCTATCCGTACGTGAATGGGATAAATTATTATTGATTCTGAATAGGATGAAGTACGAAGATACTATAAACTAGATTTAATTATCCCGTTACTCTAATTTGAGTAGTGTATTTATTATTTTTCAGAGTCAAATAAAACCACCCTTAATATTACTACAGTAGCAGTTTTTGCTTTGGGTGAAACGTGAAAGTGAAGTGAACTCATGTATTATGGCCATTTCTCATACTGTGTCTGTGTATGTTCAAAATCAATGAAAACCTTCTTCATATACAGTTTAGATCGTAAAATCATATTGATATTTCCAAATCGGAAAAAAATGAATAGGGTGTTGATGTGTATTAAATATCAAATATACGTATTACGATCGATATAAATTCTTAAATATAGTGGAACGATATCCATTCAGTCAGTTACATAGTGCAGGAGGGACTTAAGTATCAGAGGGGCTAATTTATAGGCCTATAAAGAGAGCGACACTCCTCTTTTTACAACCGGACGTTACATTTTACCATCGATTTCTAACTTAAAATTAATAAAATATTATTGAGCAGTGGCGCCATCCGAATATTAAATTGAAATAGTTTAATAATAAATTTTATCAATACTTTAGTGAACAAAGAAATGCCTGTAGTTAGTAGTGGTTGTCTGTTATTGTCGAGAGGGTAGTGTGGATGTAACATCCCTCGTTCAGTAGGGTTTAAGAACGACGTAGTTTACTTTTACCACCTTAAGCGGTGCTGCCATCGGGATAAGAAGACGTTAATTCCATACCAAATGAATTCGAAGGAGGAGCAAAAAGAAGCAGAGGAAAGAGAGAGGCTAGTTTCAGTTCAAGTGGAGGCGTAAAATTTTACAACCCCGCTCTACCATAATAATAATAAATTATCTCGTCAGATCCGCTTTCGTTTATTTTAAAGCCTTATTAAGTAAGCATCAACATTTTGATAGATTCAAAATTACCTGTACTAAAGTTGTTATAATTACGATAAATTTATGATATCTATTGCTAAGATGTTCATGATATTACGTAGGTGTTTTATACATACATACTTATACTCGTACTAATAATTATTGAGAGTATATAGACTTAATTTAAGATTGAAATTAAAATTAAATTGCCCATTCATTTTCTATCCAAATAATATATACAAATTAGGCAGTGTTCATTTTGTATTATTTTTTCAAAAATTCAAATAGGATAATCCAAAAAAATATATTACATTGGGTATTTCAAGCTAGGTTTACTATTATATATTAATAGTTAAATCTTATTAATATATATACAAAATTGCCAACGTTTTATGCAACAAAAAAGAATTAATTAAAAAAATAATAGTAAAAATCCCCTGTTTTTGAGACACTAATCGTAATCCTATTAAATTAATTTTTATCTTTGTTTATCTAGAGAATGAGCGGGAAAACTTTTCAGATGAAAGGCCAAATTCAAAAGTAAGAAAATTTTACAAAAATAATATCAATCCAGAGCAATGTAAAGGTCCTTTTAGCGTATATTATTTAAATTTAGGTGTTAATTTAGTAGTTATGTAATAAAGTCGCGAATTAAAAGAAAAAATACACAATAGCGCTCTTGGGCCCCGATCTAGAGTTTTATTCAACGGTAGAACTTTTGAATTGATTTTTTTGCAAAGTATGACCACTACAAAGAGGCACAGCAGTTAAAATGTGCCAGCTCCGAGGTGTTCACGGTATACGATCATTAAATTTTCACCCGACTGGTAAATGCGAAATATTAAAGGGGATTTCTTTTATCTATTTGTGGAGTTGAAGCAAAGTGTATTGTGTGAGTTGAGCGGAGATGGGAGAGGAAGTAACCATTAGAAGGCGGCGCTGGAATTGGACGCTTTGTTGCCCATCTACTTTCCTTTCACCAACCTCTTTTAAATAGCTGCACACCAGTAATGAAGCCTTCATATCATCGAGAATTTATCTACTACCCGACAAATTACGATATCTTCGTGTATTATAAAAAAACACATTCAAAATTCTTTGTTGCCGGTGGAAGGATAATTAGGAGGTTAGGTTGAGTGAAAACACTCTAAGGGTAGGATTCTTCATATTAGCTCTAAACTCGTGAGCTACATGATTAAGAGACAGTTTCTTCAAGTCGTGTTAAATCGCATGCTACGTGACGTGTCAAAGCTTTAGCCGAGCGGTTCCGATGTGTGTATCGGAAGCATTCAAGAGAACTTGTATACAGGCGACTCGAGCGGAAGTGATGCATTCGGCTAGAAACTTGAATGAAGGGGATAGCACAAGATTTCAATTTTAGACTTGGATATAATAGCTGGATTTTGACAGCTAATAGTTCGAGCTAAATCTTGATGAAACGCACTGGTCGCGTAAATCGCCGAGTGACACGAGCTCGAGATTTAACACCAGTTGAACAAACCGGCCCGGTTTCGGATGAATTTCGAATCATATTCGTACATTCCGTTTCTTCAAGGTGTGTCAAAATTAAAGCCGATCATAGCCGATGATTGGATTGAAGCACCCGACATGAGCCGAAGCGACAAGTCACAAAATGTCACTCGAATGAAGCACGAGATTTAGCTTTACCTATAGCTCGCTGAGCTACGAGCTAAATCTTGAAGAAGCGTATTTTGCGCAACAAACCGGCCCTTAGAGTCTAATTCTTCAAATATTTGCTAACCTAACCTAACCTAACTCAGTAAATGTCAGAAAGTGCTGTTTTTTGTACAAACCAATTGATTGCACAAAATAACTCGAGATAGGTAGCTCAATATTTGTAGAAATTGACCCTTAATAGTCTAAATAAACCACGGGGATTAATCGATCTTTTTGCTACATTACATAACATCTACTTTAACAGGTGAATCATTAGAATTTATTATTTTTATGTGGTTTTATTTCTTGAGGATTCATGATATTTTCACACGAAAGAGTAGAGTTATTTCGAACTTGCATAACACTATCTAGGTTTAATCAATCTGCGGTTAAACAATGAATGCAAGCAAAATTTGATGATTTAATAAATACATATTTGTTATTGTACTATATTGAATCGGATTCATACAGTTAATTCTGATATTAAATAATATTTTAACTGGATTGATTGAGTCACATTGACTTTTAGTGTCAATTATGTCGAATACAATGGAGGCGAGTGAAGAATTTCGAGGATCATCCATTCTCCTTTGGCTCACAAAAGTCGTATCGAGAGTGGATTCTTCCTTTTCACCTTAGTCCGTTGTGACGGCTCTTTTGTTACCTTTTCAATTTGCCAGAGGGACGTTGTCAAGTCGAATTGTGCCGATAAATAACGTGGAAAGAATTCGTTTTATTAAAAACAATGGAATGACGAGTTTTAGAAGAGACAAACAATCCAATTACCGGCGCTTGTTTTCGCGCTTTTTTTCCAATTGTCGACAACTTTGCGCCATTTTTACGACCCAGTTTCCGTTTCCTGGAGGATGTCTACGGGAGAAAGAGAGTAGAAGAAAATAGTATTCAAAGCCCCTGCCTCGGGGAACTATTCTATCAAATATATTTTTTTATAAGAAATGGAGAAAATGGTAAGCAATATTTGGGTATTTTTAAAATAAATTCTGTCGTTAGAAGTGTTCGTTAATGCGTCAGCTATTTTTTTAGTTTGTATTTATTTATTTATACTCATCTTAAGGGACTTTTTGAGAAGGTTTTTTTACAAATTTTGTTATATTATTAGTTACACAGGTTACTGATAGACTTAATAATCGCCTTAGTATTTACCTTACAATCCAGGAAATCAGAGTAATCTTGGATCCAGACGATTGGTCGGCTTTTTATAAATATTATTCCCGACATCCCAGTCGTAATAACCGATTAAATAATTATTTTTTTTGACTTGAGCGGGATTTGAACACATTATTTATAACGTCTTATCCCTCAAAAAAAGATATACACACACACGTCAAAATAATTATTGATGTTGTAAAAAACATTAATTTAATATAAAAATTCATATTATATAGAAGACACAATGATCATTTGTGTTGAATACAATGTGCATTATTTCACTGTTGATAATATTGGTGGATATTTTGTATGGTTTTTACGGGCGTCGCGACGCTCCATTCTCACCCCAATATGAAATTCGCTGACTAAACTACTGAAATTGTGTGTCTGCTCTTTTGTGTAGTCCTTATCAAAGTCCATCTCTTAACATCCAAAAAACCTTCTTTAGTTATGAGACGGCTAATTGGAACGCTTACAAAACTCATATTAACAATAACGTTACACTTAAATTCGACACTAACAACACATTTCACGTTGACAATGCAATCACTACACTCACAGATTCTATTAAGAACGCCGCCGCCTTATATATCCCTGTTAAAACCATTAACAATACTTTTAAGAACAAACTTCCATCTGAAATTGTGGAATTAATTCATGTAAAAAATAGATTAATGAATCAGTGGCGAAAGAAAAGAAATTGTAAACTCAAATCTGTCATAAATGCGCTAATTTTAGAAATTAAACATAAAATTAAAATTCATAAAAATGAATCCTGGGAACAGAAGATAAGGTCTCTCAACACACAAAATAACTCACTTTGGCAGATGTGTAAGTCGATGACTAGAAAAACATCCTTTATCCCTCCGCTCAGGAGCGAAGACTGTAATTAAATTATTTACAAGGCTCAGGAGAAAGTTGATCTCATCGCTGAAACATTCGTTAAAGCACACACATTGACACATAATGACTCTACAGATAGTCTCACAGAACAAGCAGTTACTAAGTCAATTAGGAATCTTCACAACTATTCTGAATGTGAGATTGACGAGGTAACTCTTTCTGAAATCTCTGATATTATTAAAAACTCAAAACATAAAAAATCACCAGGACACGACAACATTAACAACACTCTTATTAAACACTTACCACAAAAAGCTCTTGATTGTTTGGTTAAAATATTTAACTCGTGTCTTATTCTTGGATATTTTCCAGATAATTGGAAAGCAGCTAAAGTAGTCCCTATATTTAAACCCGGTAAAGACAAATCCCTTCCCAGTAGCTATCGTCCTATCAGTCTCCTCCCCTGCATGAGTAAAATCCTAGAGAAAGTCATATTAACCCGCCTGTGAAAAACTCTGGATTGCGTCATTCCTAATGAACAATTCGGATTTAGACCGGGCCATTGTACCACTTCACAACTAACAAGAATCTCACAGCATGTTAGAGGAAATTTTAATAATAAAAAAGTACGGGAATGATTTTCCTGGACTTTGCCAAAGCTTTTGATGTAGTCTGGTTTGATGGTATCATTCACAAACTAATTAACACTAACACTCCACCATATCTCACCAAAGTTATTCAATCTTATCTTACTAACAGAAAATTCTCAGTAGATATTAACAATGTTAAATCTGTAAAGCATCCAATCCTTGCGGGAGTTCCGCAAGGAAGTATTATCGCCCCTTATCTTTTCAATCTCTTCATCCATGACATCCCTATTCCTCGTAATTGCTCCTTAGCTCTTTACGCGGATGACACCGCCATATTCACATCATCTTACAGATTAGACACAATTCGTAGACGCCTCCAAGCATCTGTAGACCTACTAACACAGTATTACTCTCGCTGGAAATTAAAACTCAACGAGAGTAAAACTGAAGCAATAATATTTACTAACAAAAAAAAGCGATCCCACATCCCCCCTCTTAGTATCAATAACGAACAAATTCCCTGGCTCAAAGAAGTCAAGTATTTGGGAGTTATCCTAGACTCCAAGTTGAACTGGTCCAAGCATGTAAAATATGCTGTGGACAAGAGCAACCTGGCTATTAACACCTTATATCCACTTATTAACAGGCGTAGTCAGCTGTCACCCAAGAATAAGCTACTTCTTTATAAATCAATTATCAGACTGATTCTCTTGTATGGATGCCCAGCTTGGTCTACTGTGGCACAAATCCATATCAATAAAATTCAAATTGTCCAAAACAAGTGTCTTAAGATGGCCTTGGATCTTGAACCTGGCACATTTCTTAAAGAAGTCCACGAGGACATTAAGTTAAAAATGATCAAAGCAAATATCGCTTATTTGAGTAAAAAACATTACACTCAAATGACTAACTAACTACCCGACTAACCCAATCATAAGACATGTAAATAAAACCAAATATGTCTCGAGGAAACGAAAGTTCATTTTACCAATGAACTTCCAAAACTGATATTATTTTAAAAAAAAATATAATAAAATTTCCAATAATCCACTCAACTCAAATTTGGTTTTACCTAAACAAATTGTTATTTAGTTTTTAAGCATTATATATTTTGTAACTGTTTTATTAATATTGCTTTTATCGTTGTTATTATTTATTAATCTTCAAATTTGTAAATGGGTTTTTATTTTTTTTTCCATTCTTTCTATAATTAAATACTATTACTCATGTCAAATTTAAATAAAACATTCTCATGTTAGTTATAGGTAAAAAGATGTAAACACTCTGTACAACTAAGTCTATTTCCAAAGATGTATTGTTCTATCAATGTAAAAACTTATGTTAATAAAGAAATTGTAATATATCTCTTAACATGCAATATGCTTCTTTGGTATCTTAAAATACATATTTACACTATGCCAGACAATGAGCTGTGTTTTAACCACGGCTTTAAATACTGCAACTCGCTCAGGGGCAATACTTATCTGCATGCTATTCTGCTTTGTATTTATAATCACTTCTAAGTACATCATGCTTGTACTTTTGTAATATTCATGAATGTAACGAACTCGAGCTTATATTATGATAGTTATATTTAAAATTTGCGCTCCCTAGTTCTAGATGAATTAAGATATCGCCTGATCCAGCGTATAATATCGTAAGTGCAAAAAAAATATGTGTGCTCTTAAGTCTTTATGGAATTGAGCCACATATGACGTGTATGAAATGTATAAAACGTCAAAAAATGTTGATTTTCAATAATTATTAAACCTATTAAGTGGGACTTTAAAAAGTAAAATAGTCCTATTTGACCGGCAACTAATGTAGATTCATCCATTATCTATAACACATTTCATGTCTCTGTCAATAGAAGGTATTTAATCGTAAACTGTTATATGTTATAAATAATAATTAAACTGAGTGATACGTGATAGGCAGTGTTACCAGCTTGAATATGTGGCTCAGTTCCATAAAGACTTAAGAGCACACACATTTTTTTTGCACTTAAGATATTATACGCTGGAGCAGGCGATATACAAAACTCGTTGATTATCGATTTCTTGCCAGACCTCCCCATCGTTTTACAATAACAGTTAAAATTGAGAGCTTCATTTTGACATTTGGAATAAGGCTTTTCAGTTTCGTCGGGTTGTTATGAAAGTTTATTAAGTCGTTTGCTTCTTCGGTGCGGTCAATTAGTCTTTACGACTCCTCCACTGTGATTTCCTCCGCCGGGATTCGCGCATTTACCGGATATTAAATGGTATTCCCCCCAAATATGTATGTATGTGTTTATTTCAGACTTAGTATTTGCTTATAACGAGTGTGTTCTTCATTTTAATACAGCCTGGAGCGCGGGAGAAGTCTTGTTTCGGGAAAATGTATCCGTAGTTACTTTGTTATAATAATATGCTTCAATTAACCCCTTAGAATTCATACGAAGCACGAACCACATTTAATATATGATTTATCCTAGTAAACATGTAATTTGGCAGTGGTTAGTGAGCTTATGTTGCTAGGAAATAACGTGAGTCGTAAAGCGGTTTTAATTAGTGTGCCGACCGTCTTTGAGGTTCGCCTCCTGAAATTTACATTTCAGAAATAGAACTTGTCTTATTAACTACTCCACGGGTATTCCTCAAAACTTTCACTGATATTTTGTACCTAGATTCTACCGTAACTCAGTAATTAAATAGTAGGATCATATGTTTTCTTACATTCATTTTATGACACTATATTATTTGAAAGACATGGTACTATTTTTCACATAAAATAACACTATGCTTTATATATAATATTACAATTTCTTTATTTATTTTAAATTTTACATTGTTCATATAATACAAAACATATTATGAATTAGAGTTGTGTACAGAATATATAAATCTTTTTACCTATAGAGGGTGGACTTTAACTAACTGAGGATATTTTAGGGGGTGGTAGGGTATCGAATTAATTAAAAATTAAATAATTAGAATTGATTTTTTCTTTACTATTCAAAATGTTACCAATCTAACTCTTAAAAATATCTATTTAATTTCTAAAAATATCTATTTAATTCTATCTAAAAAAAATACTGACGTAAATTTGACAGCTTAAATTATTTTCTTGCTATATATAATGTATACAGGGTGGACTTGAAATAACTGAAAATATTTTTGAGTGTGGTAGGATATCGCAGGAATAATTGAAAAAAAAATATTTTTATTAAAAATATTAAAAATTAAAAATATTAATAGTGCTTTTAGAATCGAGTTTGGGCCACCATCTTGGAATCTACTGATTCTCTGAAGTACTCAGTTGTGACTATTACGTGTATATTGTGTCTGTTATACGTAATTAATATTATTAATTATTTTTTAATATTAATGAATTAAAAAGTAATTAATATTATTAATTATTTTTTAATATTAATGAATTAAAAAAATGTTGAATTTTTATTCGCTTATTCTTACGATACCCTACCACCCCCTAAATTATTCTCAGTTAGGTAAAGTCCACCCTGTATAACTAAAATGAGAATAACATTTTTATGTGACATTAGAGGTACTTTATATTAAATGATAAGTATTGGGAAAAAAATAAAAATGAAGATTATTCAAAGTAACAAGAATAGACTCTACATTATCAAAAACAATTACAAAGCATTATGCTTAAAATTAAATAACAGATTGATTGGGTAAAACCAAATTTCAATCGTCTGAATTATTTCAAAGATATTAAATTTTTCTAAAGATATCAATTTTGGAAATTCATTGGTAAAATTAACTTACGTTTCATCGAATCATATTCGATGTTATTTACATTATTTATAATCGGGTTAGTCATTTGAGTTAACTACTTAATTATGCTTTACGATCATTTCTTCAAGGGACTTTATTTATTGAAGAGATTAGAGTATCAGCAAATTAATTAAGAAATTTTCCGTTGGTAATGTAACCTCGGTCATTTCGAGTGTAGTGTTTGCTTGCACTGATTTGCATGAGGAGGTGCACTCGGCCAAGGAACAACCCCCTGCAATCATCAGGGGGATGAAAATGGGGACGAGTGAGTGCCGGAATTAAAATGTGCGCCGTCTCAACTTATAATGAACTTCTTACCACCATTTCCAACCCTCACTCACTTCCTGTAAAATGAAAAGATTTTCAGCCATTTCGACGATCAATATCAGACACAACTTTGTCATCGCAACTACATATAAAAATGTAGGATAAAGTAAAAAACAAATAAAATAATTAATATTGTGTAGAGTTGAGGAATTTACATATTTATGAGCCTCTGATCTGGACTACATAAAAAAAAATTAAGGAGAATGTTTGGAGGATTTTTTTAAATTTTATGTAAATTATTTTAAATATTTCTTAAAAATCACCAACATATTATTTATATTTAAAAAAATAGCAGAGTTAGCTAATATAATAGCATTAAAATTAGAGTTAATAATGAAAATGTATTGTTTGTTAAAATTCAGATACATCAACTACATAGAAAAAAATAATTAATTAGAATGTTCGGAGGACTTTTTAAGAATTATAATTTTGTATTCCTTCAAAATCACCAAAATGTTATTTGTATTAAAAAGACACCAGAGCTATCTTATACAATAGGGCAGACAATAGCATTAACATTATTGCTAATAATGAAAATTTATTGTTTCTTTAAATTCAGATAATGAAGTGCTAGTTTTTAGTTTACCCCATATCGTTTGAATGGGTATTCGAGGGTGAAAGGTGAAAGTAGTTGGAGGATAAAGGGAATTTTTAATTAAGCACCAAAGCCTCTTCGAGTGGCTTACGTTGCAACCGAGTCCATCGCCCCTTTATACAATTATATTCAAAATAACCATTTTCACCGACAAATTAAATACAATAAGACTGTATATATATATATATATATAGAATATTTTTTAATCCGTTGTTATTTATCATAGCTAGATAGACACCCTTTTGAATATTATAAGCCTACGGATAATTTAATGAGGAGCGCGATTTCCTTGGCATATTGTCCCCTCTCCATATAAATAGCTGGTCGGAAACGTCGTCCAGTTTTCAGGATTATCATGTCCTTCTCCTTTTCCGAGGATTAACCCTTCTCCAGTACAAAGGGATGTAAGGCCGCGATATTAGAAACCTCAGCACCATCTGCCTCAGTCGCTGACGTCGCTGATAAATAACATTCTATCCTCAAAACGTAATCCTCAACAACTTTCAGATATTTGTGAAGACTTTACTCGGATGTTGACTGAATTTTAGTCATCTTAATACACATGATAGGTCTACTTTAAACAATTACACATAAGATGAAATTATTTGCTCCAAAAATCTACACACATAGGTTAAATGAATTTAAAATGATATTTTTATACAATTTCTTAAGTAGATATAATTTACATAAAATCTAGTTTATAGACTAAGTCTCAAACTTATTTTAACGTAGTACAATCAATTGGTAATTAAAATAATAAATACATCATAGCATCATTTATGAACAAACTCACATTTAAAATGATATGTGAAATGTTAAATTAATATAAAATATTCATTGTTCATTTAACGTATGGTTAAAGTTACTCGCACGTGGTCAGTTTTATTATAAAATATTACGCTAACTCAAAACTATAATTTCTATATGTGTTATTGATTGAGAGTCTGTGTGTAATAAGGGCGGATAAAAAATTAAATACACAACAGTATTCGCCCTTTTTTCATAAAATGACTTTAAATAAATATATTTGGACATCATCGTTGAATATCCTGTTATAGTTATAATTTACGAAAGACAATACTTCATAATATTAAGCATTCAATTTATTATCACTGACAATTTTAGTATATTCCCTTATTCCATCCAGCCCTTCAATTTCAATATTGAAATTGATAAAATTTGGTGGAAATTATTTTTGTCATCATTTTAATACGGTTGTTTAACACTTTAGTATTTTGTTTGAGAGTTAGGTTAGCTAGTATATTTTAATTATTTTTTTATTATGTTCATTACCCACGAACCGAGAGTTTTTCAGAGTAAGGAAATTTTATAAATATTTCTTACGAACCGCAAACATAGCAATGTTTAAATATTTATGAAACGTTTCTCTCTCAATGTTGTAACAGGGCATAGTTAGTGAAGTGATTTGCTTCAAACTACCATGGTCGCCGCAAAAAGTGCCCAAGTTTCGTGATTGGTTCGGATAATTCACAAAGAATGCGGCGTAACTATGAAAGAAGTAAAGGGAACATATTTTCACTTTTCAGTCGCGTGTCTGAAGAGAGTTTCCGCCGCACTGGCACTTTTCAGTCGAGGAAAAATCACCATTGCTTCTTTTTCATATTCAATTTCACATTCAAACACGAAAAAGGGGTTGGGGATTGAATACTAAAGCCTACAATGATTCTGTTTTCCCAAGAAAGGATTGTTTTCGAAATTAATTTTTATCATCGGGGGTGCGAATGAATTTGTTTGCCGGAATTGGTTCGAGGATATTTCCCGTAAAGATAAGGGCGGGTGGTTCTCGACTTATTTCCTCACCCTCTGAATATTTTCAGGGCTGATTTCCGGGAAATAAATTATGTATATTGTTTTATTTTTAAACACGGTTTTTTTATATTATAATTATTATTTTAGTAAAAGAATAATTTAATAATAAAATATGAAATAAAAAGTACGAATAATAAAAAAATATTACAACAATGTTTATTTTATTTTAATGTTTCGATACAAGGATAAATTAAATAGTGTATTGAAACTTTAATTAGTGTCTCTTATTGATTTTTGTATGAGAAAACAACCCCTGATGTTGGTGTATGTACGTTTGTAATATCAGTGAGCGAATAGTGGGTAGCACAGACAAAGGGATGGTTTTAATCTTCCCGTTATCAGCGGGTCTTTTGTCCCTTCATCTATTCATAATAAACCACACTCTTTATATGGGTTTCATGAAAAATAGCCTTTTCACTTATCAACCTCAATGACGGGATCATTACACAAATGCGATATTTACACACAATTAAACAGCCTATCATAATCACCGAGGACACATTGTATCAAGTAGCTTTTATTCTATTAATTTAGTATAAAGTATGTTTGTTTGGGATATTTTCAAGGTGTCGTAAAGCACTTTTAATCAAGTTAATATTAGATTCATGCTCGAGTACACCTGAATGAAGTCGGAATTAATTTCGTGGCGCCAGGAATATTGTTGGGCCGAATTTCGCCCCGAAAATATTTATACACGGCACAGCACCGAAATTGGATTATTTTAAATTATTGCCGGCCAAGACCTTTTAATTACGGCCCGACTGAAAGCCCCGCTCAAAGGAGACTGAAAAAATTGAGAAATTTAGTGAAGAAAAGACGCCACGAACAAAGGATTTTCGGGTCAGCTAATTGTTAATTTTGACACTTGGAAATCGAGATTGTTTTGAAATGACGACGGACGTCTGAAATTTAGGCCCCTCAAATATTATGTAAGCGTATTTCAGTTAAATAACCTCATCACTGAAGAATGCTTGCTTTGTTTCAGTAATTTTCAGGAATCGCAATGAAAACCATTGTGTTTTTAAATTATCCCCATTATTTATCAATAATTTAAAGTTAATAGTACGATTAATTAATTTGTGTTGAATGTTTTTTATATTATTTTTACCAAAAAAGATACTATTTGTTGATAGCGTTGACTTCTTGTTGGAATTCCACAATTCATTTTCACAGTAATTTTATTATGGAGTCTGAGTACTTTCGACTACTAACTTGTAGTCATAGACTCCGTAATAAAATTACTGTGGAAATTATAAATAACATTGTTCTTTAAAATACAAAAAAAATCTGTCAAGAATTAAAATGCTTTGATGAGTAGTATTTTATAAATTTTAAAATGCTTCACCCCAAAATGTGCTGCAGCATTTAAGAAGGAATAGAAATACGGACTTAATTATGCCATCCAAAAAAATATTTAAACAAATCTCTATAAATAAAACACTACTAACAAACTATTTTCATTAAAAACTATTTCTTAAACCTAATATTTTAACAAAAAAAATAACTTTCGCTTTGATTAAACAACAGTCAGTTAATTTAATGATTGTTAAAAGTCCAATGAAAATCCATTTACCATAAAAAACCTTTAGAGAATAATTAGTACAAACAATTGGATCTTTAATAATTATATATACAAATGAATTACGTCAGACTATTATTATTAGTATGGTTAAGGTTTTCTTCTGTGAAAAATTTGGATTATTTGGATCTAGATTAACATCATTTGCTTAATGGAATTCTTTTTTTATTTAAAAAAATAATAAATAAAAATTCCCCTGATATCATATAATATACATATGTATGTATACATTTGTGTAAGGTGTGTTTATGTTATTATTATATGTACAGATCATTCAACCAATTTGGGCAGGTAAAGCAGAAAAATATTTTTTTAATGTATAAATTCAGTGTGCTTTATGGAACTTTGCTACATATTTAAAATCGGTGGTCGTTCCGTAGTAATTATATGAACATCTTGAGTTTCATTGAACTTAGGATTAATAACAGAATATAAAAAAATCATTAACAAATTGAAATGAGCCGCCTTGTGGCCCAGTGGTTAGTGTAACGGATTCGTGAGTGAAGACTCCCGGGTTCGATTCACGGCACCGGAGTCACTTGGTAGATCTAGCTTAGCAAACTAGATCTTAAGTACTCATTGCTGTGTGGTGGCCTGGGAAACCATCTCTACTATATTCTTCCCGTAAAGGCCAAGGTGGCCTGGCCAACCCCTTATAAAGGGACTCCCGTCAACAGGGATGGCGTCACGGTATTTTTAACAACGTATCATCAGATTAGTCAGATCAGACAATTTACTATTTATTTAAATAAGATTATTTGGTTTATTTTAAAATTAATAAAAAAATTTGATGATGAGCTTAAATAAATTTTTAACAAAGTAAAGCGTTCGTTGTTGACATAGAACTACAAAGTCTTGTTTTAGATTGATTGATATTATTATAATCCGATATCTTTGTTGTTGGTAATACATAAGTATCCCATATGAGCGCTTTGCACGTATGCAGCTATACTAGGAAATATCGTGATAAATGTTAGGTGTTTTGGGTGAAAGTTATGCGTCCAGGTGGTTCCAGGATCGCATCCGCCCAGTGGATACAATAATTCACCAGGACACCCCTGAGGGCTGCTTGCTTCTCCACCATGTATATCCTCTAGAATTACACCCACCATACCAGGGGGAAATGGGGAAAAACCTATGCCAGTTATTTCCCGTTTCGATTTTACATTCCACTTCGTACCGTTGCATTCGACATTGCTAGACAGAGAAACATAAAAGATCGATTCTGCACGAATTACAAACCCTAAATCCATCACAAAATATTCGGCCGACAAATTATTAAAAAAATATATAGCAATCTGCAATGACAAGCTAAATATCAATATAATGATTTTACAGTTTTTCATTGTTCTTTTGTTGGAGTTATTAACAAATAGACAGAAATATTATAAGTTTGTTATCACGCATCATGTTATAATATCACATAGATTTATGTAATTAAATTATTTTATATTAATAACAATTATTGAACTTGATTGTCCGATCGGCTAAATATACACACATTATATTTCGTTACGTTCGTTATATACGTTAATTCGGAGACGCACAGGTTCAATTACTACATTAGTTAATTTTTTTTGGATTATTTGAAGTTATTAATAAAAAAAACTCTCGACTAGTTTTAATTTTAATATACAGGGTGGACTTGAATTAATTAATAAGGTGGTAGAATTTCGCAAATATAAGTAAATAATAATATGAAATATATTTTTATTATTAAAAATATTAATTACGTATTTAATAGATACAATACACACGAAATTCACTACTGCGTACTTCACAAAAACAGTTGCTTCCAAGATGGTGGCCCAAACTTGATTACAAAAGCACTATTAATATTTTTAATAAAAATATTAATTTTTTTTTCAATTATTCCTGCGATATCCTACCACACTCAAAAATATTTTCAGTTATTTCAAGTCCACCCTGTATACATTATATCTTAAGAGATTGTAAACATTTTGAATAGTATATAAAAAATCAATTCTTATTGTAATAATTTTTTTCAGGTTAATGCTAATCGTTTATATGATGATCAAGTACTTAATTTGTTATTGAAATGACCAAATTTTATGAAATACTTACTTTCTTATGGACAATTCATCCGGATTGCTTTTTATCCAATGCTATAAAGTGTGTTCAATAAAAGAAATACCCGACGTCACTTTTACCCGGGCTGACGGCCATCTTTTTACGAAATTTCAACGTGTAAAAATTTATGGTCAGCCGTGGATAGTCTATGGGGGCTGGGGGTGGTTCTTTTTTATAGAATTATGGGTGCTGGGGGCATAGGCCGCGTAAAAGAGAATTTGTTGCCATCGCCGTAAAGTACGAACAAGGACCAGGGAATAGGGGATGAGAGTTTTTGGGGGAATTTATAACATGGTCAACAATATTATCATCTTATAAACTTATATCACAATCACTCCTCCGTAATTGGATTTTGACAAATTTAAAATAAAATGTATTGATTTTCAAAATAAAATTGATAGGTTTTATAACTAATTGAATATAAAATCAATATAATAGTGTAATGAGAATCAATATAATAGTATTGGTGTGTATACGAATAGAGGGTAGTATTGGTGTACACCAGATCTATTAGTATACGCACCAAACACGTTCTTATAACACTATTATATTGAATACGGCCGTAAATCTTAACCACAAAATTTTTAAAACTACATAATAATTTTATTTAGATGTGTAGGAATATAGGTGGAGTAATATTTAATGTAAAAGTATGTATGGTATTTGTATTTACCTAAGATAAGATTAGAATAGTGATAAAAATATTTACTTAATTATATGGGGAAATTGAAGAAGACGAAAAGTTCACAGGCAATTAATAAAAATCTTTATATATTAAGACTTGATATAATTTAATTGCGAAAAAAAGATATAGATACTCAGTTATATAAATATTTATAAAAATAGGCTTAAATCTAGATTATTTATTTTAATTTTATATACTCTCCGAAGGGTTTTTACATATTTCTTTTTACATATAAAAACTTGTAAATTATTTGTCAGTGATCTTAATTATTACTACTTACACAGGTCAATAATTAAATAATCGCCTTAGTATTTACCTAACAATACAGGAAATCAGAGTAAACCTGGATCAAGATGATCAATTGGGATTTTATTAATATTATTCTCGATCTCCCAGTCGTAATAACAATCAAATCAATATAAAAATTCTTGATTTCAGCGAGATTTTAACCCATGACCACATTTATATTATCTCCTGAGCTATAATTTTTTTGTTACACAGCTAACTATTCCTCATTTTTTATTATTATTAAATGAAATGCATTATATATATATAAATATATATATATATATATATATATATATATATATATATATATATATATATATTAATATCAATACATAATATAATAATATGATTTGGGCAGACAAGGTGTTAGAAATATGATATAAGTTTTTGGTAAAGTGTGGAATATCTCCAGTTTGTTGATTGAAGCGGTGTTGTATTTGCGGTACGTGACTAAAATATATTGAAAGTATCGTCCGTGTATATAAATATTTATATATAATATTGTAGCATCCCCACAAAGCCTTATCTATTGAAAAGTCTCCTATTTTCAGGGGTAAACCCAGCGCTTGTTGGGGAACAATGCCTTGCACCGGCCAATATAAGATCCTTATCCGTATTCCTGTGCGTTTGCAAAAATATCCTGGTTTATCTGCGTGAATATATTTAAAAATTTAGCCATCTAGTTTGCATATAAATATAAAAAATATACATTTTATGTGTGTACAGACGCCATTACGCATTATCTTCAAAAGACTTCCACTCCACTGACTTGTTATACGTGGTTTTTTCATATTACGAAAGCCACAAACAAAACTATTTTTATATGTGAAAATAATAAATATTTAAATGAAAACTATATTTTATATGAATAATAATACAGTCCGCTTTATGAATGTTGAGAGAGTATTTTTATTAAGTGTGTGAATTTACATCATTTATAATTTGAATTAGTCTTAAAGAAATAAAGATTAATTATATAGAATATACGAATTTATACACACATATATTCTTATATGACATAATATTGAACTAATTTTTTTTATTGATATAATTTATGTAATCCGTTTGTATGCGATGTCAAGTTTATTATTATTTTGAAATTAAAATGATAATATTGAAAACTCAATAAAACAAAAATGTATTTACAAACTGATAGTTTTCAAGGAAAGAAGGAAATACATATTTACTTCAAATATTAGTTCAAAATAAATGAATATTGTGTTGCAACATATAGATTTGTGTTTCATTTAATTTACACATTCATTATTAATATGCAATGTCTGATTAAAATATATAAATATTCATAAGATGTGTGTGTTGTTGATTATCAATGACAGCGAGTAAATAAATTTTCCAACGGATTTTTGCAGATCAATTTTTGTGTTACTGACCCATCGATATACATAGTATAGAAAATTCACACATATTCTATTTTAAGAATTTCATTTCAATTTTATATTAATTAAAATATGCCGATTGTACCTTTTGAATATTCACTAATCTTCGGAAAGCATCATCAGAATGTGGTTATTTGGCAGCGCTTAGGGGAGAGTGGTGGTGATCGAGTCCCGAAGGGTGGTCGTGAAAAAGCGATGATGTGAAATGTTATCTTAGATACGATCTTGGACTGATGCATTTCATGGTGTCCTCTATAAAATCACCTGTGCGTGTAGGGCGGAGAAGTCTAGTCTCTCCTAATTCCACCACCCTTAGTCAGATAACACCAGATCGATAAGGGAAGGGCGAGGGTACATTCACAATAAGGACTGCTCCCCAGGTGCAACTCGAGTTATTGTTTTAATAATATCACCCCGTACCACCCACCGCCACCTTCTATTATGACTATGATTCTCACCCAACTTCTACTTGGCTCTATGATGATTACAGTTACCATGCTTACCTTTAAGATATGGACAATACCTGCCTTCATATGTTCATATTTAATACAAGAAAAAAATGCCAAGTGGTTGCTGTAAATTATTTAAGAGTATTGGACAATGCGCTGATTGCATTTATACGTATCATGTTAATTCAGTGAATTATTATCAAATAATAGTATTTTTTATAAAGTTACCTAGCCGTTGCAGTGCTCGAATACCCATAAAGAAAGATAGGTTACCAAAAGGGAAAATGTGCGATTTATACATATTTTTATATACCATAAGTATTTATTGTTCTTAATAAATTATATAATTATACAGTTACGGAATACAACCACGGAATAAGAACCTTTAAGATTACCGTGTATTAGGTTGTTTTTAATTGAAATTTTCAATATTTAATGTTTTGCGATATTTTGCTTGTTATTATATGAATGTTATTCTAATTAAATGTAAATGAAATTATGACGTATTTTACAATAATATGAAAAACACACATCGTTCTTATTTATTTGATGAAAAATGTGCGATGTATACATAATTTTAAATACCAAAAGTATTTTTTGATCTTTAATCAGTTTAAAAACTACGTAATAAGAACCTTTATGAATATCGTGTATTTTAATAAACTAGGTTATTTTTAATTGAAATTTTCAATATTTAATGTTTTACCATACTTTGCTTATGTTATTATAATTAAATATAAATGAAATTATGGTATATTTTAATATGAAAAATTGTCATTGTTTTTATACATTTCATTCAATAATAAGTTTTTTTATTGTATTTAAATTAATCTAAATGAATTAATTCTTTCCCCGCATGTTCTGTCTGGCTGAAAATATTTCAGTAGAAATGTGAAAATGTAAATCCAGTGAAAATTCCAATTGTAAAAGGGGAGAGCAAATTGCCTAGCGATTTGGTTCACTTGGATCTCTTGTTACAATAAAATGTTATAATAGGAAGGGTGGTTACTGTAATATTGTACAACCCCAGCGCCAAAATAATAATGACATATATACATATCTCCACCCCCTGACAAAGCAGGTGAAGCCTCTCAGATAACACGAGGTTTCAGGTTCGATTCCTTCGTTATTATCGCATCGTGACTCCAACACATTAACTTCGAATTATTCCCCTCGATTTCAGATATGAATTGGATGCCTCTCTTCATATCTCACCCTACAGAACCCCATAAGTCAAATAATTCACTAGAAATACTGCTTTCGATACTTTTAATGCCGATGGAAATTCCACAATAATTATTTCTAATATAAATTTATTTTTATTTTACAGGTAAGCACAGTCAATTGATTCTCTGATTGAATTTATTATACTGCTGGGTGGTAAGTTTGTTTTTTTGAATTAATAATTTTAATAATAAAAATAAATCAATAATAATTAATAGTTATTTCATATACAATATACAGTTTTTCATATACTATTTATCTCCGCATAAAAAGTTATATTAGAATACTTATTTTTCCATATTTTCTTTAATTAACCTAGAAATATGGTTGTAATAAAACATTTAGATTGATACAAAATGTAAAAAAATCAAATATGTTTGAAATAAGCGCAACTTTGAATTACCACTGAAAAGTTAAAGGGAAATTTCATAAAAAACACTTTATCGTATAATTTTCACAAACATATTTGATTTTGTTGGTCTTCACAATTCTTACTGATTTTACTATATTTTTGTTTTAAGTATTTCTTTATATTTCAAATTTTTTATTACTATTATTTATTATGCATTATGTAATATTTATTTTCGTAGTTCTACAAGTGGTTTTTCCCCCCATAACTTATGTGATGATGTAATAATTATTTTAATAACCAATAGATTGTACTCTGTATTAAAATAAGTTAGAGACTTAGTCTATTTATAGACTAAGTCTTAAGAATATTATGTTTACGTAATATTGTAACATAATATATATAATTGTCTAACTGTGTGTATGTTATATGTCTGTATGTCTGTATGTCTGTATGTCTGTACAGATCTTTCAAATATCCTCAGCGTATACAGAGTCGCTATATACAGAAAAATAGTCCTTAATATATCAGGGTACAAGCATTAAAATTCCGTGTGCTCTTAAGTCTTTATGGAACTGAGCCATATATTCAAAATGGAATAGAATATTTGTTAGTGAGACTGCATTTAAATTTGTTGATTATTGAAGATATGCGAAAGTAGCCCTTAATATGTATCGAATACCTTCGAGATATCGTATACTTTCGTTTGAAATATGTTTGCTGTCAGTTTTGTTCTTAATATATGAAACGTAAAAAAATTTTCATTTTCAATGATTGTTTAAACTATTAAATAGGACATTTTCGAAATAGTAAATTATTCCTATCTGACCGGCAACTAATGTAGATTCATCCATTATCTATTACACGTTTCATGTCTCTGTCAATAGAAGGTAGTTAATCGTAATCTGTAAAATTTTATATATACACTTCAAATTTTTTGACACATGAAACTAGTGTTGCCAGGTGTATAAATAATTCAATTTAAATATTTAATCATAATTAATACATATCTAAAATCTCGAAACGGGTATTTTAATGATAATATTATTAAATTAATTTCAAAATAATTTTAGAGATATTTAATAATGCATAATAAATGAAAATTCTCAAAAAAAGTATTTATCGGAAGACTCGCTTTTTAAATATTGTGATGAGTGTTGTCATCATATGAAAACCGCGTTATATTATTTTATTAATAATTTTAATAAAATTTCAAACTTCTTTCGAATGAAAAAACAAACATCTTATTATCTTCGTATTAAAAACAAATCAGAGCATTTAAAAATATTAAATAATTTCAAATATATTTTAGTGTATTTAATTGATATGCATAACAATTTCACATTTTTATACTTCATTTTTAAAATAAAAATTTCTTCTAATCGAAAAAAAACTACTTTAAAGCAAAAATGAAATCAAAACTCAAAGATAAACGTCCTATTAAAAAACCAGGCAGAACATAAAAAAACATTAACAAATTGAAAATTTCAATTAAAATTACCCTAGTCTAATCATAATGTATCAAGATATTGTATGTAAATTATATTTAAAAAAGAAATTGTATAATAAAAACATAGATTATTTGAAGTGTTCTTTTTTTGGTCATACTTATTTATGATTTTACTCTTTTTTTTAGTTATACAATTTATTTATTAAATATAATTTACATATATCGTTAAATATGATAAAATATTACAATTTTAGGTTTATAGAGTAAGTCTTTTACTTATTTTAATACTGAGTGCAATCTATTGGTAATTAAAATAATTAATACATCACCTTCTACTAAAATAAATATAATAAATAATTATTGATGAATGATTTTACTCTATTTATTTAATATTATAATGAAATTTTCAAAAGGTATTGATTGAAAGAATCAAGTTAATGTTGAACGTTGTATTAGAGTACACAAATATTAATATTGGAATTTTACTAAGGTTGTGTGTAGTAATTGAGTTCTGGTTTAACATTACGATGTGCGTGGGCTTTAAGGGGATTTATTATTTGGTTTTTGGTGTCCACATGCAATAATTGGCATATACGATAGTCTAATTGAGCATGTATCTCATAGTGGTGGTATTAATAGTACTTGTATCAAATAGCTTAAGTGCATAGGCATCGCTGTTTACTGTGGACATACAAATTATCCACCACTAGCTCTACTCTGCTATGTCTCGTCTGCGGTACTCACAAACCAACCTTAATCAATACTATTATATTAATATACAAGGGATGAAATTTAGTCATTTTATTAAGGATCCTGCGAGGGACATTAGTTAATACAGGAAATATTATTAATAGGTTATACATAAACCGAGGCGTTGTAAACCAGAGGAGCGATCTCAACAAGGTGTTATTTTTAATAATTGTCATGCATATGTTTGTATTTTTTTTATGTACCAATATTCGCAAGACAAAACTATAAAGCCGTTTTACCAAAAAAAAACTGAATGTTGAGTTCGCCTCTCTGGTTTCCTCTGGCAAATGACAAAATCTGGACACACACTTAATGTGAATGTCTGTGATTGGTGATGTCGTTATATTATATGATATCATTTTCTTGCAGTGTGACAAATGTTTGTCAAAATTTTAATATTTGCCCAACAAAACAATGATACATAATAAATAGTTTGAGTTTTAATTTATAAAAATAATCGTATGGTTTGACCTTTTGAGCAAACTCATCTTAATTTAAAAAAAACTTTTAATCAATGCAATATTGATTAATTAGATAGATTTCTTATTTTTTATCAGTTAAGTAAACAGCTTAGAATGTCAGAATGTTTCTCAAATAAAATAATTTAAGACGCTGGAGACAAAAAAAATAGCAGTTGTTACAAGACAAAAACATCATTATATTGGTATAGAAATGTATTTTACTATTTATTTATTTGCATGTAAACGCTCGAAAGAGCTTTTTTATTGAAAAGACAAAAATAATAATAATAATAAAAATAAAAAGTACAAATATTAAGATAAATAATAGTATTATAAAAATGTATATAAAATAAAACAAAGTAAGGTGTATGAAGCAATCACTTATATGCTACTATTTAAGTTCGCTCCTAAACGAGCCGTGTAGGTGGAAGAATTGGTGGAAAAGAGTTCACCTAGGTGCGCAAATTCGTTATAGCATATTAAAAGGAGAATAAAAGAGGTAGTTGGATGAGGAATACTGTGGATAGAATGGAAAAATTATTGAAAGGTGTATTTTAATAAACTGTTTATGCTTATTCAAATGTTGTATTATTAGTGATATTATGTAACCAAGATCTTCAATTGATCTGGTGTTGAAATAATTTCGATCGATAGCCTCTTTTTACTCATTTTGAGATACACGTATGAAGCAAGACAATAAAATTATTTTATAATTGTATTGCTTGGATAATTTGCCCATGATCTTCGACCCTCAAGTAGTAGGAAGTGTTGACTGTACTAATTGTCGTACCCTCATGATTGTATACTAAATACAGTCGTAATGTACATACAGACAGACAAACATACAGGTACAATGGATTGCTATTCACTTTATCGACCCAACAACTCAACCAACAGTAAATATGGACTCACAATGCCGGTAATTGCCCAGCAAGGCATTGTCTCCTCGATAATATAAGTACCAAGTTCACATTTAATAATATGCAGTGTTTATGATAAAGTTTTGCGAGGCGTGACTGGCTGTAGGGTGGTTTTTAAACTAACTGACAGGCTGACGCTTCAAATATCAGGCAAACAATTATTAAAGGGGGTTCAATTGTACGTTAATTGCTATACACCCTCGTTAAAAATTACATGTCAAGTGACAAGTGTTCACAATCGATCCTCTTTCCAATAAACAAAGTACATACATTTGCATTTAATTAAACTTATCTCTCCCTGATGATTATAACATCAAAATTTCTTCGGAATACCGTAAGTATTCAATATAATAATGAAATGAGACAATGTGTATATGGTGCGTATACGAATAGACTTGGTCTACACTAATACTACTAAGCTCTAATCGACTAGCTCTATTCGTATACACACCAATCCTATAAGATCTTACACGACTCACTAAAACACTCTCATTACACTATTGTATTGAATACGACTATAAGTATCTAATCATTATTTAAATAGTTTATTTATACTTCATAATAAAAGCATAAATTATTCTATTTATACACTATGTATATACCTCGAGGAGTGTTTTTTTTTTTACTAAATTTTACTATTCAGTTTGAATTTTTAAATTTTAATTGATTTACATTCAGTATTATAATATGTAGATCCACAGGATTCACAAAAGATTTCTGATATTTTATTAATGACTTTTTTAAATGGTTGTAGCTATTCGTCCATAATTTGAGCAAGATTAATTTACCTTAAATTGCTTACTTGTAATTTCAACTTGTGAGTTCAGTTTGGGTAGTTTTTAAGCCAAATAGAAAATATTAATTGAGGCCAAAATTTACGTTGGTTACGTTTCTCGTTTAAGATATGTTCTTTACAATATTAAACGAAGTAAACAAATATTATAGACTTGGAAGTTTTTTTAAAAAAGTTAATTAAAAACAGTAAAAATAATGTTCACGAAAGAAACAAGGTTGAAATATAATTTTAACTCGTCATTATCTCATAATAACTACACAGTCTGGGGCTACACCACTGCGCTGATAGCTCTGATCACTTATTTATAACAATCGTTTTGTGAAATCTCAATTTGTTTTATATTTTGTAATTATAAATGTAATATTGTAAGGTTAGCGTGGCTTGTTCATCGTAGCGGGGGTCGTTTTGTTATTGGTGCACCCTGCCGACTTGGAAATTACACCACCCTTATATATTTATCTGTCTCGTGCCTCCTATAAACAACCTTACACTTGCAATTATTACTATACCCACACCTTAACTATTATACTTGCACTAAACCTCCAAACTTAAGCCACAAGCCTTTGTGAAAGTATCATACTTGTATCAGGCGTAGCTATTTAGTTTTTGAACTAAATAAATAAAATAATAAAATTTTTTGTAATAATACTCGCTATCAGTCATTATTTTTTTTCTTAACAATCCCTTTATTATAATTAGATTTTTTTAGTTTCACTTCAAAACATAGCCCTTGTCCATTTTAGACAAAATTGTGCAATCAGTTTGTGCCATTATTGAGCGATTTTCAGCAGTTAAAAACTTTTAGGATGATATATTATATGCATATTACAATTTATTTATTAAACTTGAATTTTACAAAATGTTAACAAAATCAAATATGTTTCAAATAAGCGAAACTTTAAATTACCACTGAAATGTTGAGAGACATTTCTTAAAAATTCCTTAACATATCTTTTTTCACAAACACATTTGATTTTGTCTGTCATTAATGATTTTACTATATTCGTGTTTCACAAAATTTTTGTCTTATTCATATAGTATTAAGTATATGTTTTTGTAATTCTAAGTTTATTTTATTTTATTATTATTATTTATTATTATGTATAATATTTATAAATATTTTAGTAGTTCTACAAGTGGGTTTTTGTATTTTTCCCCATAAATTATGTTATGACTTATTAATTATTTTAAAAAATCAATTGATTATACTCCGTATTAAAATAAGTAAAAGACTAAGTCTATAAACATAATATTGTAACATCTAATCATAATGTATCAAAACATTGTACGCAAATTATATTTAATAAAGGAATTGTATAATAAAAACTTGAATTTTATATTCTTTAGAGAGAATATAAAAAATCTTATAAATTAAACTTATTGTATATTAATCTTTTAACGTTTAAATAACATGATAATTTTAAAAACATTTTTATTATTTAATACGAAAGGTTATATTAAATAATAAAAAGAATATAAAAAATAATGACCCATTTACAAATTAGAATTACAGAGATTTATGTTTAAATATACATAATAATATTTTTTTTTTTTACAGAAAATGTGTAGTTAATGACTTTCAAGTTTAATAACGACGGTATATATATACATGTATTGAAGGAATGAATTAAAGATATAATATTTTTATAAAGAAAAAATAAATATACTAACAATTTATTTACTTAAATTATTAAAAGGATTTTGGCACCATTAAATTATGAAGCCTTATGTAGAAAAAATATATGACTTAATTGCCTTCAAATCCCAGGTCGGTTTATTTTATTACGTTAATATTATACGTCAAGAAATTTTAAAATGTTTAAAAATAAATATGAATTAATATTAATCCCTATTTTAATTATTTTAAACCTTAAATATTGATAAAGTCTTATGTCTGAATTATAATTAAAAAATATGCATAACAAAAAATATAATTCTTTAATCGATTACATATTATATTTGACTAAAATTTGAATAAAATAAATATGAAAATAATTTAATTTGGAATGCATATTTTGAGTGAAATTGTTAATGAAAAGCCTCAAATGAGACAGAGGCATTGTCATCGTAGTGGAATACTTAGGCCTAAAGGGGGTGGTTGGGGGTGGTTTTGGCCCACTCGACATTTTGATGCAAATTATATCGTTAATTCTCATTTACGGGCACGGCTGCCAACCCCGCCCCAGTTTCAACCCCCTTTTTGTTTACACCTTACATTTTACACGTTCAAATTTGGATTTTGAAACTCTTTCTATTTGGCCACACGTGTGTCATTTTATAATATTTATTACCATTGCTGTATTCAATTAGTTAGAGTGTACTAATGCATTTTATTTTAATTTCTTGCAGGTTGGTATTCGCAAAATTTATACTTTCCGTCTTCGAAGAAAAATGGCCGGTAATGCGCTCGTCCACGGTAAATCTTATGGATATTTCTATATATTTTATATACATTCTTTAAGCTGTTTCTTAAGTATAGTCGTATAAATAGTAAGTGAGTTCAGGAGACGATATATCATGGAGGTTGCTTCCTTACCCAACAAACTGCATTTACAATTCACCGTTCAATTTAGACAAAGCACTTTAAAATAAATACCTACATTTATATTTAATCCACCATGGATTTAACTTGATATTTTTAAAAATAAGTTGAATTCAATTAAAAAACGTTACCGCCGATAAGAATGCCAGACAACTGGATGTATAATATCAAGGTGGCGGATTAAGCTGACGAGTCTGAGTGAGACAATTAGTGTTGCTCCACCTGCTTGATCCACCATCTTGATATTTATCATCTACTTATCCGGCCTTCTAATATCGCTATATTATAAATAATGGGATAAATACGTACAATAAGTGTATATAGTGTAGAATTAAAGATATAAACAATTGAGGGGTGGAATAAGGGCGCATATTTAAATTATCATTTTCGATATCTAGGAAAACATATCATTTATATGAAGACGTATTTATTTTTCTTTTATAACAATATCATAAATGATGTCCAAATGTTTTAAAACAGATCGAATGATATAATTTTATGGCAAAAGAGCGTTGTTCTGTTAAAAAAATTCTGTTGTCCGCCTTTATTCCACCCAAACCCAAAATTATTTTTCACTCAAAAAGTATTCTTTTGTCCGATTGGTTGCTGAATGAAAACCTCACCTATACAGATTTTTTTTATAAATTTCAAGCATTTTGATTGCGGTGAACAAATAACTTCATTGAAGTTAATCTAGTATAATATTAAATAGTCATTGAAGTTAATCTAGTATAATATTATCTTTTTAATGATAACTATTTATATAAGAATCACATCACCACTATGTTACAAATTTTTAAACGCAAAGGAGATTAAGATAAAAAATATTTTGTATTAAAATGAAAGTTATTAGTGTTGAGGAATTGTAGTTAAATTTATATTGAACATAATATATCTTGGTGTCTCCCACGCGCAGATTATTGCAAAAGCAGCCGACGGCGCTTTCAGACATTCTCTGTACTCCTGAAAAAACATAAGGCTTTTGTATGATATTTAAGTGTATGTATGTGTGTGGAAATATACGGTTTTCGCTTTAAATTATATTTATGGGGTCTTATTTGCCGGCAAGACTATTAATTCTAACCCGCGCGCCCCGTTATTTATCGTAGCCCATTCGGTGCGCCGACCTTACTAGCAAATTTTAATTTATATAAATCTAAAACCACTGCGCTTGCTATTTGCTTGAGGATGGCAAAAAACATATGTGATAATTTGTATATTGTATTCAGGATTCGTTGTGTTTATCCTATTTAATAGGATTTCGTAGGTCGTTTATTGAAAGTGAACAGCTTTGGTTCAGTGCATTGCAGTTGGCAGCTCCGGCTTTACCATAATAAGTTGGCTTTTAAGCACTTGATGCACTGAAACTTTGCTTTATATATATTCTACTAAACCCTTTTGTTCCACTGACGAGCTCTGTTTACAGCTTTATTATCTACAAGAAGACGGCTTAATGAACTGCCTTCATTAATATCTCCATCAAAAGGGGAAAAACTTTGCCAGTACACAGTACGCCGAGTTAAATGTAATTTTTATATATATAAGAATTTGGGTTTCCCCATTTTATTGGCAGTCGTTTCCCCACAACGACGTGAGAGATAGTCTGGATTAAAATGCAAAACGCTGCAGTGAACCGGATTGAAAGAGATCTTCTCCGGATTTCCTCTGGAATTGAATTCTATTTTATTTATTGTTCTATAGCCACAAATTCCTAGCTCCAATTTGTCGAAGAAGACGTTGATTCTTAGTTGATTGAATTATTTTATAAATACATTTATTTCATCAATTGAATGAGGTCATATCTCAGTGAAGTATCCAGCTGTGCAGTGATAATTGAAAAATATGTGCTCATATTGTACATTCATAATTATTTTTTAAAAAACACACCCAACCTCCGATTTAAGTGATTTCATTTAAATGCGGTTTAGAAAACACACTACATATATTCATCAATCTGAAGTTCTTGAGTGGTGATTATATCAATTCCTTGCCTTTTGAAACATTGTATTTAAATACTTGTATAGAGATTGATATATGAAGTTGGCAATCACGCAGTCGGATCGATTCTCCATTAAAATCGAAAAGCTTTGAGCTTATTGTAAAGCTCGATAGCTGTCATGTCCAGATAGTCATTAAAGTGTTCCTTGTCGGATATTTGCTGCTGTTGGTGGTTGTGCAAAATACAATATGATCGATGGTACTTTGCAGAAAGGCCGAAGATCACTCCATTACATCCAATATATGATCGATCGATACATCATCAGTAACTACTTCATTCTAACAAACCACACCGACTTCGAGTGTAGCTTTCTTGGGATCCATCAACATAAATTGTACAACCAAATTAATTACATATCAATTTTATATATATTATTTTGACAGTGGCAAATCTTCAGGGCTTGCTAATTTTTTTATTCATTAAAATTTCTATTGTTAACACATGTTCACTTAAATTCTGGATTCAATAATACAAAAATATCATGACAATAACTATTCGGCGCAGGGTCGAATCGGTGTTGTAACGGCTCGGCGCAAGAAGAATATTAATAACTCGGGTAATTTTAATTGTTATCTTCAATTTGTTAATGTTTTTTGATGTTCTGCTTAGTTTTTTAATAGGGTAATAAGTTTTTCCTCAGAAGATATTGGAATTTTCAAATTAATTATTAATGAGGTTTTCATATGATGACAACAATCATCACAATATTTAAAAAGCGAGTCTCCCAATAAATACTGTATTTGAGAATTGTCATTTATTATTATTTTTTAAATTAATTTCATAATATTATCATTAAAATACCAGTTTCGAGACATTATAAATGTATTAATTGAAGTAAAATAATTACATGAAATATTATTCTTCCATCTGGTAGTGGTTGAAAGAGCCGCACATACATACATACACACACCCTAGACAATTATATACATTATAGGGTAATTTTAATTGAAATTTTAAAATTGTTAATGTTATTATTATATTAAAAATTAAAGCATTGATGATTCTCTAATAAAACGATGTTAAATTTATGAACAACTAAACGATCATTAATAATTTAAGGCAGATAAAAACAATCGAGTATATTTTGAATTTTAATGTCGTTGAAAAGAACAAATGAAATGAATTAAAATAAAAATGCCCAACAGAACGCGAAATTCGTTCGCGGCGAACTGTCAACGGGTGGAAATATATGAAACTCATTTGCGCGCAATAATTGCTGGCGAACTGCGCCGAACGATTCTATTTCGCTTATATTTTTATCGAATTGTTTAGTTATTGTATTATTATGTCCGAATCTAAAAAATGTCTTTAATACTTAATTGGATAGTCTTGGAAATGTGAAAATTATGCATAACGTCTCTAGTAAAATCCTAGCCTCAAGCAGATTTTATTATATTATTTAGTAATTCGTTCGATAAATATTATTCTTTCTCATTTGATGATTTGTATGAATTTAGATAGTTAAACCGATAGCTTTCTGTTAATACATTAAGTGAGGTTTGTCACTGCTTGACTGTGTGCGTATTTATACCTACATGCACTAATACACATACAAAATTCCACGATTAGGAACGAACGAACATTAATACACAAATCTTAACCCAATTAGTATTCACCTTAATATCAAAACAGATATTGTTAAAAAGCTTACTTAATTAACATGAAATGTTGAAAGATATCATCGATAATGCGAGGCAGATAATACAATACACTTGGTCTTTATTGTGTATGATACAATATTATTATTATAGTCGGATTGACCTCGACGTGTTAATAAATGTCTCGTCATGACAATCGGCTTGGCTCTCCTTTGATCGGTGAACAGGTCACAATATAATATTTTATTGTTCTGTTAGTGATAGTGATAATGTGGCAGGGATCAATGTGATCAATTAAGCCACAAGTCACCCTCGTAGATGTGATCGTGTTAAATGGACAAAGATATCACTATTACGTGGCGAATTCACGCCTCCTTAAAACAGATATTGTCATTCTATATTATACAAATTATATTTAGTATTGTAGTAGATGGAAATAGTCTAATAGAGCTGTTGAATATCCTCGATCAATTGGACTTAATAGACTGCCTGCTGGTTCATATCTTTCACTTGTATCATAATATTATGATACGAATAACATTGTTTTATATTCATATACAACAAACGAATATTTTTATATACAAGAAAATTGCACACTTTATATAAAGTAGTCCCTGTAAAAATACTAGCATTAATTATCCTAATATATCTGTTTGGTATAAAAAAATTAAAGGCATTTATTGACACTTTAATCCTAAAAGATATAAAAGCAAATATCATAAACATAATAGATTCTTTCAATAAAGTCTTTATGCATTATAATTACGATATTGTAATAAATCGATAATTATGCCAGACAACTAAGTGTATAAATATCAAGATGGCGGACCAAGCAGACGAGTCTGTGTGAGACAATTAGTGTTGATTCTGTAAAACTCATCTGCTTGGTCCACCATCTTGATATTTATCATCTACTTGTCCGACCGTCTTATTAACAATTCTTCTAACTAATGTTAAGTGAAGTTATCACGTTTTTCTATTAAACCATTGTTCTTCAATTTGGTTTAATATTATGTAGTCTTTTTTATATTTTCCCGATACCCTACCTTTTCTTAAAATATTATAATCAATAGAATATGTATATTATTAAATTTATTTTATTATTATTTTAAATGAAGACAGATTAAAGGTAGATTAGGTTAAAAATAATCAAGGAAATCCACACCAATTAGCAGTCCAGTTAGCCATACAATTTTAATAACCTAACACGAGATTCCCACACTCAATTATGACTAAATAAGCTTTAGATAAACTGTATTTAATATGATTATGAAGCAACTTCACAGAGTATAATCATCAATCAAAGTCGCACAGTTAATGCGTCTTTGTTAGTGTGATATTCAACATATTATTATTACAATTTCTTATTAACATAAGTTTTTTACATTGATTGATAGAACAATACATCTTTGGAAATAGACTTAGGTGTACAGAGTGTATAAGTATTTTTACCTATAACTAACATGAGAATGTTTTATTTAAATTTGACATGAATAATAGTATTGAATTATAGAAAGAATGGGAAAAAAATAAAAACCCATTTACAAATTTGAAGATTAATAAATAATAACAACGATAAAAGCAATATTAATAAAAACAGTTACAAAATATATAATGCTTAAAAACTAAATAACAATTTGTTTGGGTAAAACCAAATTTGAGTTGAGTGGATTATTGGAAATTTTATTTTATTTTTAAAATAATATCAGTTTTGGAAGTTCATTGGTAAAATGAACTTACGTTTCCTCGAGACATATTTGGTTTTATTTACATGTCTTATGATTGGGTTAGTCAGGAAGTTAGTCATTTTAGTGTAATGTTTTTTACTCAAATCTGCGATATTTGCTTTGATCATTTTTAACTTAATGTCCTCGTGGACTTCTTTAAGAAATGTACCAGGTTCAAGATCTAATGCCATCTTAAGACACTTGTTTTGGACAATTTGAATTTTATTAATATGACTTTTTGCCGCAGTAGACCAAGCTGGGCATCCATACAAGAGAATCGGTCTGATAATTGATTTATAAAGAAGCAGCTTATTCTTGGGTGACAGCTGACTACGCCTGTTAATAAGTGGATATAAGGTGTTAATAGCCAGGTTGCTCTTGTCCACAGCATATTTTACATGCTTGGACCAGTTCAACTTCGGAGTTCAACGGAGTCTAAGATAACTCCCAAATACTTGACTTCTTTGAGCCAAGGAATTTGTTCGTTATTGATATTAAGAGGGGGGATGTGGGATCGCTTTCTTTTATTAGTAAATATTATTGCTTCAGTTTTACTCTCGTTGAGTTTTAATTTCCAGCGTGAGTAATACTGTGTTAGTAGGTCTACAGATGCTTGGAGGCGTCTACGAATTGTGTCTAATCTGTAAGATGATGTGAATATAGCGGTGTCATTCGCGTAAAGAGCTAAGGAACAATTACGAGGAATAGGGATGTCATGGATGAAGAGATT
>JAGTTH010004110.1:0-119763 GCA_022606485.1 Agraylea sexmaculata | reverse complement strand
ATTCGATGGAGTATCAAGACGTATCTAACAAGTTTACAATTTGCAGGAAGAGAAGAAAAGAAGATCTTTATTGTAATAAATTATTAAATATTTTGGTGCGAATACATATAAGTTTGGATTTAATTTAATTCATTAATATGCCATATTAACTTTTAGTAAAATAAAACTATGACATTATGATATCTAAACAATCTATTACATATTTTATTAATAATATTTATCTAAACTATTTGTTGGCCATTTAACCAAGACCATTTTATTAAATAAAAATAAGTATGCTCGCAAAAATACTACTGGAGGATATTTTCAATATATTCCACAATAATATCATTATTAATGTTAATTTGGTGCAAACATATAGGTTTGGCTTTTATTTAATGTATACACGTAATATGCCATATATTTTTATAATAAGACTTTCATCAGATAATTTTCTGATAAAGATACAACTTGGGTTACAATTACTTAAGATCGTTTAGAGTAAAACTTCATATTTAACTCAAGCAATGGATATTTTTCAGATACTTTTTTTCTGTAAATCACCCATCGATTTATTATTTCTCTACTGCATTATTTATAAATTAAGCATTTTTTAAGTACTATGACATTATTATAAGTTTTCACAATAATATCTAATATATTTATATACTCAATTCAAAGAAAGATAAATTGTAGGTATATTTTAGTCATAATAATGCATCAAATTATCGGTAGCAAGGAAGAAAATGTCACAAATTAATAATATGACATAATAAGAGTGTGTGCGTGAGGTGCGTATGCGTGTACACCAATAATCAATCTCTAGTTGTTCAGTTCCTATTCCTATACGCACCAATACTATCAGCTCTAGCACGACTCAGTAACACACTATAATTACACTTTTATATTGAATACAGCCGAAAGTATCTTTATAGAAACAACTTTTTTTTTATATAGGTATGCTTTTGTGTAAATAACCCATCGAATTGTAGCAGAAAAATAGCCAGGTCTTGACAGACAAAAGAAATTTACAATTTAAAATTGACCTACTGAATTATAAATTGATGTTCAACATTGTTGCAGCAAAAATGCGTAAATGAATAGTTTTTCCATAAAATTGGCATAAGATTTTCCTTCGAAGCAGAATAATGATTCTTAATATGTACATTTGATTTTCGCATTGTAAAATATAAACTTTGAGAATGGCTACTTGTCATGAGGAAAGCCAATGGTTTTTTTTTTAATATAAATTTGTATTTATTGTTACATAATATCAGTGTTTGAATCCGTTCCTGTAATATTGAAACGGAAGTATGTAGGTAATGTCCTTGCAGTATGACACAATACAACCTTCGCTTTGTTTCAAGTTCTCGTTTTGAAAGGACCTTCGAGGACCTTTGGCCAGTCATAATCCTTTTAGTACCCGATTCAGTTTTCATGCTCCATTGTTGGAACCTGCTCTACCTTGCATGCATACATTACATAATACTGTCGAACGATCATTGTTCTTTCAATAATTGCACTTTTGTTCGCGATTCATATAATTTTAAAAAAAACATAAGAACAAAATTCAGTGTGCTGGGCATGCAAAATAAATTGACTATTAAAATTATTTTTATCTGCTTTTACTCTGATTTTTATGATTATAGTCAGAGTCACTCTGTTTTTCACCTTAATTTATACATAGAAAAAAATAATCACACTTATCAAATATATATAAACATTAGATATCGCATTGCAGTAAGTGTAATTTTGTTTATCCCGTATCCCATATTGCACTCTTCTCTCCTGTTCGATAAAGGCATAAGTGTGTCTCCCTCGCTGTAGTGGCCCCTGAGAGTGGTTGTGACAATACTTGGCGTTTAAAACGCAATAATTTTTTAAACATCTTAAAGAAGTACTCAGTGGTAAATACTGAGCCCAGATCTATTTGAGTCCATATGACATGTAGTAACAATGCATTTACCCATTTTACTGTGAAATATAACTAAAGATATGAAGAGAGATGTTTACAGTATAATGTTTGCCAGGTAACTGATGTTTTTGGCTACTTGATGTACTTGCACTAAACACGCATTACGCCACTCGTGCGGTATCTTATGTTTATATCTATGGTATTAACTAATATGTTTACTAATATATGTTATATAAAAAATAAGGTATTTATTCTTTGTTTCTTATGTGTACAAATATCAAGATTTTTACATGGGTACAGACGTACTATCTTACCTCTATAGTCTATTCGTACACACACGACTCACCAACACACTCTTATTATATTTAATACGGCCGATTTTTTTTCTATTACTGCAGTGAATTTATTATAAATATTGAGATCAATAAAGTTTACCAACCATAAAACTAAAAAATCATTTTTAATCGTTTGCTTTTCTTGTTGATATTAATTATTTATTAGTCTATTCATACACACACTATCTAGCACGACTCACTGACACACTCTTATATTGAATATGGTCCTAGGATATTATTTTTATTTTGAAATTAATAAATATATATGTAACCCAAATGGTAAATCGATTCTAATCCACATGATTTATTTAAATGATCGAACTCGACTGAAACATATCAATAAGGAAAACCGAAGATACATTTTTGCGGTCAGGCGCGTTTGAAATCTTCTAAAAACATAAAATTTGCTTGATTATGGGTTTGTTTCGGATTGGTTAAATATTGCTAACCGTCTATTAGAGGTTTCCGAAATGCATTTTAAGCAAAGATAAAAAAATGGCAGTTGGGAATAGTTTTTTGGGGTCGTAATCTAATATGGTGTCTGCAGCCGGATGCTGCGGAATTCCTGTTACCACAAATCGCAGTTTCCATATCTTCCATTCCCTTTTTGGTCCCTTCTTATCTTCCAGGCTTTTAACGTGTCATTCCGGTGACAAATTCAAAACGGATGCGTTAAAACAAGCCAATGTGTGAAAGTGATAAACTAGCGCAATTCGTCAGCTTCAATGGGGATACTAACATTATTTCAATAACAATCAGCTGTTTCCCAATGAATGTCGATGAATAATAATTCAAAGTGAAAATTAATTCTATCACGTTTCAGTTTGGTTTGGGAAAGTGCGTTATTCATCAATGACTCAAAGATCGATGACAAATTGTAATCATCGCGGTTTGAAAATAACACATTTCTTTAAATATTTTTTAGTTAATTTCGTTTACTAAAAACAGGACCTGTAATTGAGGTCTTTTAAAAATATGGCAGTTGATTATTATATCATACTGCAGTACCACTAGAGCATTGCGGGGGATCCCAAGTCGCAGTGATGATAGTGTAAAATAAAAAAATAACAATAAATTTAAAGAAGAAGAAAAACTTAAAAATATGGAATAATAATTGGTCATCGAAATATGAACTACTAGCCTAAATTCTAATCATATAATAATATAAGATTAAATCTCGATTTGGAAATAAACTAATTGGGATTTTTTAAGGGGATATAGATTTATATAGGGGATTTAAATTATGGACTGACAGATGTTATTTTTTTTGCTTTTCACTGACAAATATTTTTAAAAAAAAATTTTTTTTTAATTATTTAATATTTTTTATAGATATTTAATAATGCATAATAAATGACAATTCTCAAAAAACAGTATTTATCAGGAGACTCGCTTTTTAAATATTGTGTGTTGTCATCATATGAAAACCGTATTATATTATTTTAATTATAATTAACTTTGAAAATTCAAACATGTTCTGAATGAAAAAATAAACAACTTTTTACCGTCTTATTAAAAAACCAAGCAGAACATCAAAAAACATTAACAAATTGAAAATTTCAATTAAAATTAGTTGTGATATATTATTACTGAATGTATGATTTATAATTTAGGCTAGTAGGTAATATTTCAATGACCACTTGCTACTATTTAATTGTTCTAGTTTTTTAATAATTGTATAAACAAACCGATTAAATAAAAACAGGTACTAAAAGTCGACCTAGTTTATTTTTTATGGAAAATTCTAATTTTACGTATGCAATCTATATTGGATCACTTCCTGTGTACAGTAGGAATATAAATATAAATATAATATATTTGTTTGATTGTAGAGACAGTGTTAGTGGAAGTGTTGCAAAAGCAGGAGTCAAACTTGTTCCCGCCTCCACTGCACCGTTGCCGCCCACCATTATCACTGAGCCGCCCACAATCATTCAATATTATACTTACTAAGAGAAAGTTAGCAAAAATACACTTAATAAAAATATGCGGAAAACCCTATACCAAATCTAGTATTTCAACGCACGAGACAAACTTATAATTACATCATATTAAATAAAAAATATATTTATAAAGAAGCATTGAAGGGGAAAGAAGCATCAAGTGGGTATATGAAAAAACAATCGTAAATTGTTAAATTTTATAAATAATAATTTAACCGAGTGACACGTGACATGAATATGTGGCTCAGTTCCATAACGACTTAAGAGTACACAGATTTTTTTTTTGCACTTACGATATTATACGCTTGAGCAGGCGATATGTACATGTAATAGAATTTGAATTAGCGAATTAGCGTGGAAGCAGCGCCCCAAGCGGCTGACACACGAAACCTTTGGTGCCTGCCTGTATGCCTCGCATCATCTCGTATAAGCCCGTCACGTTATTTTTAATAAAGAATATAATATATATATATATATATATATATATATATATATATATATATATATATATATATATATATATATATATATATAAATATATATATAATATATATAATTGTCTAGGGTGTGTGTATGTATGTGCGGGTCTTTCAACCATCAGTGCTACCAGATGGAAGAATAATATTTCATTTAATTATTTTACTACAATTAATACACATCTAAAATCTCGAAACGGGTATTTTAATGATAATATTATTAATTTCAAAATAATATTAGAGATATTTAATAGTGCATTATAAATGACATTTCTCAAAAAAACAGTATTAATTGGGAGACTCGCTTTTTAAATATTGTAATGAGTGTTGTCATCGTGTGAAAACCGCATTACATTATTTTATTAATAATTTTAATAAAAAAATTCAAACTTCTTTCGAATGAAAAAACAAACAACGTATTATCTTCGTATTAAAAACAAATCGGAGCATTTAAAAATATTAAATAATTTCAAAATATTTTTAGATGTATTTAATTTTATAATGCATAATAATTACACATTTTTGTACTTCATTTTTAAAATTAAAAATTGCTTCCAATCGATAAAAAACACTTTAAAACAAAAATGAAATCAAAACTCAAATATAACCGTCCTATTAAAAAACCAAGTAGAAGATAAAAAAACATTAACAAATTGAAGATTTCAATTAAAATTACCCTAGTTATAAATAATAATTAAACCGAGTGATACGTGACGGGTAGTGTTACCAGATTAAATATATGTGGCTCAGTTCCATAAAAACTTGAAAAAATTAAATCAAAACTTAAATATAACCGTCCTATTAAAACACCAAGTAGAAGACAAAAAAACAATAACAAATTGAAGATTTCAATTAAAATTACCCTAGTTATAAATAATAATTCAACCGAGTGACACGTGACAGGCAGTGTTACCAGATTGAATATGTGGCTCAGTTCCATAAAGACTTAAGAGCACACAGATTTTTTTTTGCACTTACGATATTATACGCTGGAGCAGTCGATATGTACATGCAATAGGATTTGAATTAGCGAGACGGTGGAAGCAGCGCCCCAAGCGGCTGACACACGAAACCTTTGGTGCCTGCCTCGCCTCATCTCGTGTAAGCCCGTCACGTTATTTTTAATAAAGAATATAAAATAAAATCAATAATTCTTGAAACGGAATAATGTGCAAAGTACCTACAACGAACAATATGTGTCGTTGTTCTGGGTTTGTTGTCGAAATTGTGGCACTTCCTGCTTCCTGCGCCGATGGTATCTTGGCGGATAAGGCATGTGTATAATATTTAGCACATGATATAGCTGAGTGATGGCAGATGTTGATAGTTTAGTTAGTATTTAGTGAATGGTGTTAGTGTTGACTACCTGAGCTGGGCCGACCGCAGCATGTTTCATATCCGGTGCATGATTAGAACACACAGCCTCACAGCCTCTATAATCACAATACTACTATACAATACTAAAATACTATACAAATCAATTAATTCAATTAACGTGTATTCTATCCATGGTTACCGTTAACAACAGCACCCGTGTTTGAAACACTATAATTCAATGAGCGATTGGTTAAACGGCTTATTAAATCTTGCAGGGGTTTCAACTCATCAATTTGTTTTATTAGATATTGTACTAATTTATATATATTTTCAGACAAAATAACGTATTAATTCATTGTCTTTCGGTGATCTTAACTATTACTAAATAGTTACACAGGTCACACCACCTGGATCGAGATAATCGATTGGGATTTTATTAATATCATTCCGAAAAACCGATTAAATTAATATCAATGATTCATATATAAAACACCAAATCCACTATATTCTATTAAATTTTAATTTAAATTACGCCCCGGGTAATGTTTGGCTTTTTATACACAATAACGTCTTATCGGTAATTCTTAACTATTAATCACTAGTCACCGACTTAATAATCAATATTCACCTTACAATGCAAGAAATCAGCGTAAACCTGGATTAAAACGATCGATAAGGAATAAATATAAGTCGTAATAACCGATCAAATCTTTTTTTTTTTAATTTTAATCCATGACTACAGCATTTTTAGCTATGCGTTTTATTCCCTAAGCTATTACACTGATAATAATATTAGTTGAACTGGATTGTAAGTCATGCAGAGCCACCCTGGCGGCGACCTTCTGTAACACCCATATAAAACATCAAAACGACTATATTCTGTTGACTTTTTATCTAATGGTTAATACAAATTAGTTTTTTTTAGACCCAACAACTCATTAATTGTCTGTCGGTGATCTTAACTATTACTAGTTACACAGGTCACCGACTTAATAATCAGTATTTACCTTACAATACAAGAAAACGATCGATCAGGATTTTATAAATATTATTCCCGAGCTCCCAGGCGTAGTAACCAATCAAATCAATTAAAAAAAGCTATTACGATGTTTAATTATATAAATAAAAGCCTAAATCATCAGCTTTAGATGATGATAAGATAATCTCAGTGATTTACAAGATACGACACCTACTCAGTGACGAATATAGGGTGCGGCAATATAATAATTATTGTTAAATTAAAAATATATATATACGTTTTCTTATTATATATTATAGAAAATTTGGCTTAACGGAAACACAAGACATCTTTTAAATATAAAGTCTAGTATCTCAATTCAGATCTAGTATAAAAATTTTAGGCTATATTTCGTACGCGATTCTCATAAATTTTTCGTTTAAAATATGTTAATGGTTTTCTATACATTTTAGAGTGTATAAAAGATGGGTGGCAAATTAAGTGTTAACACCGGGCGCTCGAAATCTATGTCTTACCACTCCACAACACTATTATATTACTAATCACATCCGTTTGTAGTAAGTCAGTTCGATAATGCTCGTTGATATTTGCCCCACACATAAAAAATTAAAAATATTATTAGTAATTACTCTCCTAATAATCGAAAAAACTCATTTTATTCCCACTATCGTCTCAATTTTTATGTTTCAGTTAGAGAAATATGAGCCTATTCCAGTTCATTGTTAAAAATGTATAGTGACTAGTAATTAGTATTGAAAAAAACTATATTTAAATATCTTAATCAATTTATTATTGTCAGCAGTAAAACAATTATTAACCATTCTCCTTTTTATTTGTAGTCTAACCCATCTGCTATTTACCCTATTGTTAAATTTTATTTACATGTCTAAGAATAATATATTTGTGGGTTTATGGTAAAATGATATATGGTAAATGTAATAAACGAACAAGTATGCGATAAACATTATTTATCGATTTGTATTTATTTTAATTTAGATAAGCTTTTATCCCAGAAACTAAAACTTTTTTTTGCTCCACTCGGAATTGAATTTAATAAATGGACCCTCCCTTTGTATACGTTCAATGTATGCATACAAATAAACGTCATAATTTTTTTGATTATTGGAAATGCGGTTGTAAAAATGTGTATGGGGTTTCTTGGAACGTGGGCGGCAAGAAAAGGCACAGGATCGTTTCCTGACTGTGGCTTATTGTTGTGCCGATGTCTGGTATTTTAAAGGACTAATAAAAAGACTTCGCTACCGTCTCACATAAAAATACCACTTTATAGTACATATTATCAAATTACATTTTAAATACATATTAGAATTGAGCGAGTTGGGATTATTCATTATGTTGTACTATGGCCAAATAACGCCACGACAATATTTTATTATAATTTATATAATAAATGTAAGCTGAATAATCTGATTAATAGATGACAGAAGACACCTATTAACGAATACTTAAAATAAAATGAGTTATTTGAAAAAAATATTATGTAATCATTTATCGATTTAAGACCCCGTGGACCGTTCAATGAATGAATTTGGTTTTGTTTTCAAATTATTTTTTGCTTTATCTAAAACCGTTTTGATTGTGACGTTCTACTAAGGACAATATTTTATAATAAATTTAAAATTATGACATATTCAATTTTAAATTATTGAAAATAATTGTTTAAATGTAGTATTGTTTTAAATACGGTAAAAGCATTGTGGTCAGAGTATTTTTTTATTTTCTCCACATTTTACTGTTGAATTTATCCCTGTGTTTTAAAGTGGATCTCTTCAGGTTTCCTGATATAAATCGATGGGTTATTAACACAAGAAAGTTTTTTGTAAAAAATTACTCAAACAAAAATTAAACATGCAGTTTTACTCTTAATTTGTATACAAACAGGACGGGAAATCTGTTCGCTGCGAACTGTCAACGGGTGAAAATATATGAAACTCGTACAATCTGACAGCGAGCTATCGCGTTCACTGGAGTTTCATATATTTCACTCGTTGACAGTTGCTGCGAACGGATTTCGCGTTCTGTTCGGTCTGACATTTAATGATCTTGAACTTTTTGATCTGAACACCAAAGATATAAATATTAGATATCGTATTGCATATAAATAATTCGTGTAATTTCGCGAAGCATGTGTATTGTTGCACTCTTCTCTCCTATTCCATAAAGGCATATGTGTGTCTCCCTCACTCAAAGCGTGTCTAGTGAACCCTGAGAGTGGCTGTGACAATTAAAACCAAATAATATTTGAAACCAAACCGCCTAGTAAAAAGTCTACATACCTAAGTAGTTTGAAATTGTTTTAATCCACATTAATGAGTATTAAGCATAGATATAGACGTTAGATATCGCATTGCATATAAATAATTCGTGTCAATTTCATGTAAACACGTATTGTTGCACTCTTCTCTCTATTCGATAAAGGCATAAGTTGTCTCCCTAACTCAACACATTTCTAGTGGCCCCTGAGAGTGGTTATGATTTTAAACATATTAAAGAAGTAGTCTTTGGTAAAAACTGAGCCTAGATGTATTTGAGTGTATGTTTGAGTCCATATGACATGTAGTAACAATGCATTTAACCATTTTACTGTGAAATATAACTGAAGATATGAAGAGAGATGTTTACAGTATAATGTTTGCCATTAACTGATGTTTTTGACCACTTGATCCACTTGAACTTAGCACGCATTTAGCCACTCATGCGATATCTTATGTTTATATCTATGGTATAAACTAATATTTTTACTAACATCTGTTATTTAAAAAAATAACATATTTCTTTTTTGTTTCTTATGTGTACAAATATCTAGATTTTTACATGCGTATAGACGTATCATCTTACCGCAAATGGCTGTAATTAGTAACATATCATGGTTTTACAGTGTGCCCAATCACGGTCGTTGGAAAATCCTCTCAACAATATGCACATCTAAAGTTTAATATTTGCTCTACATATATATCAAGTCATTTTACTACTTGAGTAGTTACAAATTATTTTAGTCCACTTATATTTTTATGAATATCTGTTAAATTAAAGAATAACGTTTTTAATACTGAGATGTTTACAGTATAATGTTTGCCAGGTAACTCATGTTTTTGGCCATTTATAAATAACATTTTGAAGTATTTTTTCTCCTTAAAGACTTAAAGTCATCGGTTTTAAAGTTGTATATCCCTGGTTATGGAATAGTAGTTAGTGTTGCTACTTATCCAGGACCAGAACCAGGACCAGGACCAGGACCAGGACCTCCTCCTTTGTGATGGTGGGCATGACAGCGTCGTATTGTGCACCGGTACCAACATATCCGGCATTCCTGGAAGCCTCACCTCCTCCTACACATACTAATCACATCGTGACTATTCGACATTATCCTGCCACGTGGACATCATTACTAGTCCTTCCTTAGTCGCCATATACAGACAACATTATACTAAAATCACTTGCGAATGTCTACGACCCAACCATTGCAACGATCAACGAAACAGTTTTAAAGAGATCATAGAATAATAATATATATGTATATGAATTAATATAAGGAAAAGCTCTTCGATCAGTTGATCAGCGATAGATCTACTAGATCTGAAGGACGCATTTCTATGGGGTGGCCTCGGAAATCACCTTTACTGTAGGTATACTGTAAAGGCTATGGTGGCTAAGCTAACCCCTTACAAGGGAATTCCATCAATAGGGAAAGCGTCACGGTATTTATTAATTGTTAATTAATATCATAATTAATCAAGGCTTCCCGTATCCATGTAATTCTATTTGAAGCCTCGCTCCTTCAGTTATAAATACTGAGATTCTCAACTACCTTATAGAACTCGTCCCCCCATCTTTACCTAGGTCTACCCTGCCTTATTTATTAGATTTACGATAGTACCCTTCCCGATCGAATAAATTGAACTATATGTACACTTTATACACTGTATAAGAGAAACAATTAGTAAATTTCATCATTCCTTCTGATTCTAATTATCCAGGTGCTCCTTTAGAATCTTATTTTTAAAGACGATTATTTATAAATTTATAACATATCACCTCAGTAGGTATAGAATATATTGAGGGTATACTCCCAAAATCCCATATTTCATAGTTTTGAGATAATGGCGAATTTGTGAAAAAAAAGTCAGTGTTAATAGAACTATAAATTTATGGTATACTCGTATATTAGAATAATTTACAATGTGGTATAAGTAAATTAATTCTTTTATATTTCAAAATATAACACAATAAAAAAAATATGTACCTCTATTTTAACTAACAGAAACTAAAAATGTAAATTTGACTTAGTTAATTTATTCTCCCTCGAAATATTGATGATACGACTAAGTGCGTTTTGGCAGTAGATAAAGTAATAAAAAACATATACAAATGCATCCCTAACAATCAATGGGAATTGGGCTTTTTAAATATGTATTTGAAGAGTAGCGTATTACAAGAAAAATCTAAAAAATAAGTGAATTTTCCATAACACGAGTAATATTTAAATTAAGTAATTTTGTGCAAGAGTAACAAATTTTGAACAGAACCCATGCAATATCTTATTGTATTTTTTTTGGAGTCCATCCAATAGCTATACGTGTAATTTAATTTACCGATATACAAAGCATTGGATATATGTAATTGATAAGAAAATGACAAATGTAAGACAAAACATCCGTCAGATCGAGTTTTGCAGAGTGTAATATAATGTTTATAGTTGTCCGGTATGTTTGGTCCATCTTGACATCTTGTCTGCTTCATCCGGTTCATTCTTGATACATACTTCGTAGAATGCTTGCCATATTTATTATAAATCATATATAATAAATAATATCTTTGCTTCTTTCATACAAATATCAAGCGCATTCATTATGACGTGGAAAACCTCAATTGGAGCTTTCTAAAAGAAGTTCGATTGTAATATGGTGAGTCATAAAGAAGCACGTCCAAAACAATTTATAGTGCATGTAATAAATCAACCGTTTTAGGTATGATTTGCCTTATAGACTTAGAAATAAGCCTACGCTGTTACCGGTGAAATAATTTCTCATGACTATTGTATATACATAGTAGGATTTTGAATTTCCCACACAGGTAAGGTGTCACACCACTATTTCCAAAACTATACAGGTTATACATACAATTAGCTTTGTTTCAAAGTGTTGAATTGTGTAATTTTGTGTATTTAACATGGATACATAGATATAAATATTAGATATCGCATTGCTTATAAATAAGTAGTGTAGTCCGTGTATTGTTGCACTCTTCTCTCCTATTCGATAAAGGCATTCATTCAACACATTTCTAGTGGCCCCTGAGAGTGCTTGTGAAAATATTTTGATCTTACATCTTAAAGAAGAACTCAGCGGTAAAAACTGAGTCTAGATCTATTAGAGTGTATGTTTGAGTTCATATGACACGTAGTAACAATGCATTTACCCATTTTACTGTGAAATATAACCGAAGATATGAAGAAAGATGTTTACAGTATAATGTTTGCCAAGTAACTGATATTTTTGGCCACTTGATCCACTTGAACTAACCACGCATTTAGCCAATCATGCGATATCTTATAGTAACAATCTTAGAGTAATAAATCCTTGCTCTGAGGTAACAATGCACTCTTCTCTCCTATTCGATAAAGGCATAAGTGTGTCTCCCTCACTCAACACATTTCTAGTGACCCCTGAGAGTGGTTGTGATTTTAAACATGTCAAAGAAGTAGTCATAGGTAAAAACTTCACCTAGATGTATTTGAGTGTATGTTTGAGTCCATATGACATGTAGTAACAATACATTTACTCATTTTACTGTGAAATATAACTGAAGATATGAAGAGACATGTTTACAGTATAATGTTTGCCAGGGAACTCATGTTTTTGGCTACTTGATCTACTTAAACTAACCACGTATTTAGTTACTCTTGCGATTTTTTATGTTTATATCCATGCCTGGATATAATTATTTTATCTATTGATGATTTGGTGGTGTGTGTTTTGTGGTGTTTTGATGAAAGATTGAGAAGTTTCGTTGATCGTAGAGCAGAACAGAAGTGGGCAGCTCTTGAATTGAAACTCCACATTGTGTCGGTATTTCAATTATTTCGTGCATTCATAAATGCAGGAAGCCATTATCCCACGTTCGAGCATTGTTCTTACAATTTTTATCGCAACAATGTGTCTTTACACAAAATTCGACCAAGCAGACGAACCTTGTACAGGTGATCTATCATGGTTCTAAACACCTGTGTATTTTTATACTACATTGATCACACGACACTGAAAGTTGTGTTTCCTCCCCAAACACCGAAAAGAGGCTCAAGAAAATATAATTAAGTAAAAGCAGACATTATTTTTTATATTTATCGTGTTATTTTATCTCAATTGACAGGTTTAATGTGAATATAACATCATTTTTCACACTAATTAATTGTGCGATTTTGATAGCGAGTCTGATACTAAAGCTGATAGTATTGGTGCGTGTACGAATAGACTAGAGCTTGGTTATATTCACCGCACGCACACACACTAATTACACCATTATTTTGAATAAGGCCGTAAAATAAAAACATATTAATTGTAAGAGTGAAAATATTTAAATACAACATCAAAAACTAACTCATTCATAGAGTTTTTTTTTCAGATGTATATATCAGTTATAATAAGCCAAGTCCAAGAGGGTGAAAAAACAGGTTTTTAATAACTAACAATTGTAGAGCATTGCGCGGCTAAAATGCATTATTTTATTTGAATTTTCTGATATTAATAGAACAATCCTATAACAAAATAATATTAATTAAATACAATTACCATTTTTGAAATTTGCATTCAACTTTATAGTTTCTCCCATGAATATAATAATTTTAAAATGATAAGTGTAGAGGTATATTACATAATGTTTTGTGTTTAATAAAATAATACAATAATAATATAGCAATATTATAAAATTATTACAGAGATCGAATACGTCAAAGCACTTCATTACACCCACTTGGACTAGGTTTGCTCATAATATGTATACGCAGTAGATTATTATTTTTTTAGGTTTTGTTGACGTGAAATAATTATGTTGCACTCATAGATATAAACATTAGATATCGCATTGCATATAATGAAGTCGTGTGGGCCCATGTATTGTTGCACTTTTCTCTCCTATTCGATAAAGGCATAAGTGTGTCTCCCTCACTCAACACATATCTAGTGACCCCTGAGAGTGGCTGTGATTTTAAACATGTTAAAGAAGTAGTCTTTCGTAAAAAGTGAGCCTAGATGTATTTGAGTGTATGTTTGAGTCCATATGACATGTAGTAACAATGCATTTACCCATTTTACTGTGAAATATAACTGAGGATATGAAGAGAGATGTTTACAGTATAATGTTTGCCAGGTAACTCATGTTTTTGGCTACTTGATGTTTTTTCCTTAAAGGTTTTAAAGTTGTATAACCCTGGTTATTGACGTATTTGATGTATATTGATTATACTTGATGTATTTGAACTAAACACGCATTTAGCTTATGATTGCACTTTAATATGTATTTGACTTCATAAATCAGACACTCGGAAGGTTTCCGTTACCAAATTAGTGTTTGGAAAATTTCGAGCAATGTAATGACGACATGGTTGACGTAGAAAATGGAAGTTTCGAAATCACACCGAACATCATATTGTGATCAAAAGACAATCGGTTCGAGGTCAATTTGGACTAATGATCAGTATGATTTGTATTTCCTGGGAAATGATATGATATTGTTGTGGATGAAGAGTGGAAGGTAAAACGTCTTTGGTTATAGAATTCTGGGTATAGAAGCTCGTTTCCTAGTGGAGACATGGTCGACTTCCTGCGGTGCCACATCTCAGCCATATTAATTGTAAACTAATTAGTATTCTCACCATTCACCATTATATTATATATTGCCACGCCCATTTGACTATATCAAGGAAGGACTTCATTTACATCACATATCGGCTCCAATAAAACATTTCCAAAAAATATCACCGCCAGATTTCCCTTTAAATACAAAGCCAAAGTACCGCCCGCCATGGCAGCATTACTAGTATATTTTATTAAAAATAATTAATCAACATCCCTGTTTCACAAGTATTATACACAAAAACGTGCTAATTAATTGTCTGTCGGTAATCTTACAAAACGCTGTAATACATAAATAAAACATTAATTATTATAATCAATATTTTTCATATATTTCTGGAGAAGATGGTTGGTTCAGGTTAATATTTAAAAAAATACATTTATACGTTAGAAAGTAATCATTGATTGTTCATCAGTAGCACTCCAGTTCTCAATATGCTATATAAAATTCATCCACCCATCTTAACCTAGGTATACCCAGGCTTTTCTTCCCCCCTTGGCTTGCTGAATAGAATAACCGATTTTTTTCACGTGAATAAATTGAAATATATATACACTTCTATGCTTTTAAACAATTAATAATAAATTTCATAAAGCATCCCGGTGCTTCTTTAGAATCTTCTTAAAAATCTTATGTTTGAGGACGATTAATTAATCGTTATATTATAATTATAACAGTTATAAAATATCATCTCAGTAGGTATACAATATATCGAGGGTATACCTACTGTCAAAATGAACTAATTCATATTTCATAGTTTTAAGATACTGGCGAATTAGTGACAAAAAAAGTCACAGTCTTCAAAGAACTATAAACTTATGGTATATATTTGAATAATTTACAATATGGTATAAGTCAATGACTTCTTTTATCTTTCCAAATATAACACAATTATAAAATATACCTGTATTTTAACTACCTTATCATTAACTTAATTAATTACACATTTATAATATTACGAAAATAGGTTTGACTAATGTTAAAATGGTGAATTTTGTTAGGTTTTTTTAGCTGCTCCAGATATAACAACAACCGCTCTTATTTTATTTGCATTTGTTTGTTAATAGAAGGACAGTACCATTACAATAGTTTTTAAAGAAGCGAAAAGTGTAAAAAATATACATATTACTTATTTACGCCCAGAGGAGCTTGAGAAGTATTTTAGAAAATCATTTTAAACTGTAATACACGCATTTATTAATTTTCTTTATTTTTTCCATTCTTCTAGTTCTATTAAATCATTTAATTGCTTCTACTACCTACTATTTTTTCGTTTTTCTTATGAAGTAAACACTTTTTGTGGTTGTATTTAATTTGAATGGCGTGTGTGCAATTCACAGTTGGCAACAGAATAAAGCATGAATGAAATATACAAATCAAATTGATCATATTCGAGTCGAGGGTTTTTGTTGAGCTTGTCAATGAGCTGTCAATATCAATATCATTCTGATTTATTTCAACGTCGAGCTCAATCTACTTTAATGGATACAATTTATTTATATGTATATGTAGATACGTATTTCTGGCACAGGTTGCATTTAAAAAAAATATCATATATGTATATGATCAATGTAAAAATAAATTAAAAAAATATTATCCTTCATACGAAGTGGAGTATTTTTAAAGCGAATTTTTTTATACTTAATAATTTCATATAGATAAAAAATTACACAGTTTGAGTATTGTGAAGTGCAATTTTCATTTCGGATAAACGTGATAAATGATAGGAGCTTATTTCTATTTGTAGAAAGAAATATGGTTGGGACCGAAATGTAAAATTAATTAATTTATATATAGATGTACAAATGGCCGAAAAATTGGGAGGTTTTTGAGACAGTCAAGAAATGATTAAAGTCAGTCAAAAAAGCAGTTTAAAATATGAATAAAGAGGAAAGCTTTCGTCTATTGTTTAACTGCAGTACTAAATATTCTTATAAGTAATAACACGTAAGAGTTATCAAGAAGATCGCAATGTAGGTAATATTTACAAATAAAAAACTTAAATTTAACAAAAAATGCTAGCTTCTTCATAAAAAAAACATGAACTTCAGAAATAAATCTATAATTCACCGTGGACTTATTTGCAGTCTGCCGATGCGTCAGTTGACTTTTATTATCGAATACGTTGAATAGAAATAACCGAAAACATCTAATGAACAAGTTTGAAGTACTGAGAAGGCAAATATTCCTAAGAATTGATTATAATTTCAAATTGAGAGTTGCGCATTATTAATTAATTTGCATTTTCACAGTGCGCATCCCGTGGAATGAAAAACAAACATTGAGCCGCTCACAAAACAAGACTAATTAAGCGCACAAATACGTACGCTCGTTTGTTGTCGTTCTATAAATTAAAGATACAACAAATGGAAGAGAACAAACCAGCACTAATAATTGTGACAACAACGTGTTAACACCACGTGTCCACAATATGGACACATATGGACTGTAACCGGAAAAAAACTACTCCATTTAGCGAAAATTATTTATACTAAAATGGCGGGAAGTGTATTATGTTTTCAACAGTGTGTGTATACATTAATAAGTATTGAAAAAATATGATTTATCATAATTTAATAGCTTATTAGTAGAAGCAGTGGTCGAGTTCTAACACATTGCCTTTAATCACCGTATCATTCACATTTTATAAATAAAGTAATAAAAAATACACCTACACTACTCTTGCAATGCTTCATCTGGATTTCTTAGTAGTCATCCTAATTGCAGTGAATAATTGAAAACGTAATGGGAAGGATATGAACCTGGGGAGCAAATAATATGCATAATATGAGATCAAAAACATTTTATTTGTATTAAATGTTAATATTCATCTAACTGTTAATTAAGCTATTTATGACTGTTATATATGTACTATAATGCAACAGTAATGAATTTGCATGTATAAATACTTCATTTTATATAATAAATAATTATGTAACTTCAATTTACCTGAAATTTCCTTATAAAATTATTTATTTAATCCAAATATCGAATCTATGCTCATAACTAAGTTTACCTATTACATATAATTTTGATGAAATTATTGTACTTTTATTTTCTAATAAATATTTTGAGTATGGTGTCAGCAATAATCAATTGCATAAAAGAATGTAGTCTATAAATAATTTTGTCATCATTTATAGAAAGGAACAAAAACCATTTAAAATGCAGTTTGATGTTAATTTAGATGCCTTAATTTTCTATGTAATCTTTTGAGAACATACTCCAACTGAGGTTTATCAGCCAAATTAAGATTTTCCAGATTATCAATCTTGTGGTCATATAATTCTTTAGCATACACTTTATCCCAAATTGGTTTCAATGTTGTGGAATTAAATCCAATCCATTCGGTATATCGGTAGCGGGATGTGCGTATAGAATATCCCATAATTTTTATATTCTTAAGTCTCGGTTTATCACTATCAACTTTTCTAGTCGGAAATGTTGAGGGTCGAGGATATTGACTAAGAGCTATGTTTTTCCAAGCATGTGAGTCTCTTGTAAAAGTACCATTTATTTTATTTTTTATTAAGTGTGCAAAACTTCTGCCCTCAACACACAATTGGATCTTATGCGATTTTTTAGGACACTTAGGGACAGCGGGAAGATTTAACAAATCTATAATTGTTGGAAACAAGTCAAGTAATTCAATTATTTTAGATGAGTGTCTATTGATGTTGGATTTAGAAGTGATGTTCGACATAGGAAAGTGAATTGCTAGAGGAACTTTAAGGGATATATCATAATTGCTGTATTTGGACCACTCTCCGTGTTCACCCATAGACCAACCTATAAAAAACAATTGATAATAAATGAATTACACTACAGTAAAAGTTTTACCTGTTTATATTTCTCACCGTGGTCACTAGTTAAAATAACTATTGTTTTTTTTAAGTCAACATGCCTCAATAATTCATTGATAAGATCATCAATGTATTCTACTGCAGCAAAGTAGCTCTGCTTTATTCTCAAAACCCACTTTTCAGGCATATTGCCAAATGGAAAACTTAAGTGTAATTTTTTTATATCATCTCGTTTTCTAACATCATTCCAGGGGTTCCATGCAACAGTCGGTGATGTAACAGGACGGAATGGTTCAGCTGGCATTGAAATATTTTCTATAGGAACTAAGTCTGTAATTAAGATAAAAAGTATTATATATAATACCATGGTAAAAATATTAAATAGCCCAACCTAAGTAATGTGAAGGAAATTTAAGTGGAATATGAGGTTTGTGATATCCAACAGCAATGAAAAATGGTGTGTTATTGTGATTCTTATTATGATGTTTAATTTGTTCAATGGCAGCTTCGGTAGTTTGTATGTCGGGTAGTGTTTTTTCTGGTTGAAATTCAGTGATAACTGGACAAACTAAATTTCTCGCAAGCAAATGTGTTCCATCATCGGGACATACCTTGGCATCTTTGTATATTTCAGTACTGGGGTGATATGGAAAATGAGACCAACTGAATGGATAGTCGTCGGTAAAGTTAGAACTTATACCGGGATGAAAAATTTTCCCAAAAGAATAAGTCCTATAGCCATTTTCTTTTAGGTACTGAGGAAAGGTTGTATAATTTCCTGAGAAGTCTCTCCAATAATTATAGAAATCATACAAATGTAAAGTGTCAGGTCTTCTTCCAGTAAGCAGTGAATTTCTGCTCGGAGCACAGAGTGCTTGCTGAAATAGAAAAAAAAAACATTAATTAAATTATTATTATACACACAATGTCTATCAAATGTAATTATTCTGCTGCTTAATGAAATTCAATAAGATGTATAAAACATATATCAGATATCAAAATATGTTTGGTTCGAAGATCTAAGGACACATATATCGGAAAATACGATAAATTCTATATGTATTAGTAATATTTTCAAAAAGATCATTTTACATATTATAATGTATGAATATTTTAACCCATTCTCCGATTTCCAGTCTTGTTTTGAAACTAAACAATTACTATTAGAATTGTTTTCCATCTAGTTGTTCAGACAGAGACTATTCATACAAAAATGCTGATTAGTCTTTCGCTATACATATTTAGCCATATTAGATGTAATGATAGAGAAATAAAAAACAATAACAATTTCCAATTTCATGTAGTCATCACAATATTTTGCAATAAAACATAAAACCATGAATTATCAACACATCATTAATTAGATAAAACATGACATATGAGAATCTAATGTTGCGCAATTATACGTATATCTCAATTTATTATCAAAAAGGATATAAAAAAATGATTAAACTGAGTAATTATTTGTTCCCAAACTAAAAAAAAACCAATGACTGGATGAATTGGGTAGTAATTTGGGAATCGCTGAAATCTAGCTAGTATTTTGTCTTGGTGAGAAAAAAAATTACGGTAAATTTCCAGAATTGAAAATATTTTATCATATTACCAGCGTGATAGCTCAGTGGATAAGACGCATGGCTACAAATACTGTGGTCATGGGTTCAAATCCCGCTCAAGTCAAAAAGTTTTTAATTGATTTGATCTGTTATTACGACTGAGAGATCGGGCATAGTATTGTGGGATGTCGGTATTCAGGCCAATGGTCAATCAAAGAAGAGGTTGTGTTGAGAAATGCAAGTTTATTGATGCTAATCGGGGATGTGCAGTAGTCGTAGTTAATTGGAGATGTAGCTTCGCGGTTGCGATGGAGAGACTAGTCGTCTTGTCGAGATCCTGATCGGTTCTGACTTGTGGGCGGAATATGCCCGATATTTATACCCGTGCCATGACGGGGGAAGATCACCGTCTCTGATTGGCCCGCGGAGTGGCCTATGGCAGAGACGGATCATTAGTATTCACCTATGAATAAGTGGTCAATCTAACCGCTGCGTGACTAAATTCGTATTTACTCTAAGGGCTAAACGCCACATACCCCCTTACCAGAATTTTAATTCGATACAAAATAATGAAAGACAAAAAAAAAAAACATTATAACTAAGATACACATATACAAGAAAATGACATTAGGAATATTATATACTAATTGCAGAGATAAATTAATCGGTCAATATACACGAGTCTTTACACTAATGATAACGTATGTATGTATTCACTGTCGTTAGAAATCACTCACAATCGTAATCTTTTAAATAACTCGGAAAACTGACTCTTCGTCGGTTCCGCGTTGCACTGTCACTGCGAGTTGGAGTCGCCCCTACGGAAGGACTCGGTTCTGCTGACGGATGCCTCGGTTCTGCCGCCCAAGGACTCTGCTGCAAAGATTCTGCCGCCGAAGACTCCTCTGGTGTAGGTTCTTGCAACTTGAAGGCGGGTTTAAGGCGATCGATGGAGATCACCGCCTGTCTTCCTCCCATGTCGACCTTGAACGTCCTTTCTTGGCGTCCTAGTACCTTGAAAGGTCCGTCGTATGGCTGGCTGAGTATGTTTCTGGGACCGTCGTGTCTGATGAACACGTGCGTCGCGTTGGCCAGCTCCTTGTGGATGAAAGTCTTCTTGACGCCGTGTCGGGTCCCATCGGTAGGCCGGATGGCTTTAAAGACTCTCCTCAGGCGGTCCACATAGTTCTCTTCCTGTGTGGCTGTCGCGGCTGAAGAGTGTAGAAACTCGCCTGGGAGGCGGATTGACGTGCCGTATACCAACTCCGCCGATGTGGCTTGCAGATCTTCGCGCCAAGCCGCTCTGATCCCCATGAGTACGGCTGATATCGTGTCCGTCCATCGGTCGGTTTGATGGCATCTGATGGCCGCCTTCAACTGCCGATGGAATCTTTCGACCATGCCGTTAGCTGCCGGGTGGTACGCTGTTGTCCGGTAGTGTTTACTACCGGTCATCGTGTTCAGCTGCCGGAAGAGGTTTGCCTCGAACTGTCTGCCCTGGTCCGTCGTGACCTTCAAAGGGGTGCCGAATCGAGTGATCCAGTGGTCGAAGAAAGCGCGGGCGACTGTTTGAGCTTCTTGATCAGGCAGCGGGATGGCCTCCGGCCACCGGGTGAAGCGGTCTACCATCGTGAGGCAGTACCTGCAACCTTCAGACGAGGGCATCACCACGATATCCAGATGCACGTGCTCGAATCTCTGGGTGGGCGGCAGGAAGTTTCCGACCGGTGCTGCTGTGTGTCGTCCAACCTTATTTGACTGGCATGGCTGGCAGGCTTTCACCCAGTTGTTGCAGTCTTTTTTGATGGAGGGCCAGACAAATTTCTGACACATCAGTCTCGTCGTGGCCTTGCTTCCGGGGTGTGATAGGCCGTGGATACTGTCAAATGCCGCCTTCCGGAACGGCGCCGTGATGAAGGGGTGGACACAATCTGCGCTCGTGTCGCAGAAGACTTGTTTGCTACTCCCCGGCAGATGGAGCTTTTTAAGCTGGAGTGATGTATTCGGGAGCAGGAATTTCTTCACCTCTGGGTCTGAAACTTGGTCAGTCGCCAAGGCGTCGAAGTCCACGGATAACGGCAAGCTGACGGCGTCGATCCGTGACAATGCGTCAGCTACAGCATTGTCTGCTCCAGGGATGTGGCGTATATCGGTAGAGAATTGGCCGATGTACTCCAGGTGTCGGAATTGACGAGGAGAGCACTTTTCAGGCTTCTGCTGGAAAGCGAACGTGATCGGTTTGTGATCCGTGAGCACTGCGAAGCTCCTCCCCTCCACCATGTGTCTGAAGTATTTGATCCCTTTGAATATGGCCAGCAGCTCCCTGTCGTACGCTCCGTAATTACGTTCGGCTGAGCTTAACTTCTTTGAAAAGAAGCCCAAAGGTTCCCATCTCCCTCCCACATGCTGCTGGAGGGCGGCACCTACCGCCGTGTCGGAGGCGTCGGTAACGAGCGCTAGTCGCGCGTCGTGTACCGGGTGTGTCAGGGTTGTGGCCTCTGCGAGGGTTGCCTTCGCCTCTTCGAAAGCTTGAATTGCTGCCGGAGTCCACGTGACGGCAGCCTTGCCTTTGGCGTCTCCTTGTAGGAGAGAGTGCAAGGGTGCTTGAATGTGAGCGGCCCTCGGTATGAACCTCCTGTAAAAGTTCAACATACCGAGGAACCTTCGTAGACCTTGTACCGTGGTCGGGCGTGAAAATGCCCTGATCGCCTCGGTGCTGTCAGACGGGGGGCTGGTGCCATCCTGCGACACCGTGTGCCCGAGGAATTTCACCTCAGCTTCGCCGAGGACGCACTTCGCTGGGTTGATCAGGAGGCCGTAGGTGTCCAGCCTCTCGAACAACTGTCTGAGGTGATCTTCGTGTTCCTCCTCGGTCGCCGATGCTATCAGGATGTCATCTATGTAGGAGAACGCGAAGTCCAATCCTCGCAAGACTTCGTCTACAAAACGTTGAAATGTTTGCGCCGCATTTCGGAGGCCAAAAGCCATATACGGAAACTCGAAGAGGCCGAAAGGTGTTGTAATGGCCGTCTTCTGAATGTCCTCCTCCGCGACTGGGATCTGGTGATACGCACGTACCAGGTCGATGGTGCTAAATACCGTTTTCCCCGTTAGGGTGTGGGCGAAGTCCTGTATATGTGGTACAGGATATCTGTCCGGAATGGTCCTGGCGTTCAGGGCCCTGTAATCTCCGCATGGTCTCCAAGAATCGTCCTTTTTCGCAACCAGATGAAGTGGCGATGCCCATGGGCTCTTCGAAGGGCGGGCTAAACCGAGTTTCAGCAATGTACTAAACTCCCTCTTTGCTATCGCCAACTTGTCGGGAGCCAATCGTCGAGGTCGTGTTGCTGCGGGAGGGCCGGCTGTAGTGGCTATGTGATGCAGAGTCGAGTGCTTGGTAGCTCGCGGCACTCCTTCGGGGCGCGTGATGTTCGGATATTGTCGTAAAATATCGTGGTATTTCGACTCGCCGGTAGGGGTCCGAATGGAAAGGGCTGCGCATTCCTGTACGGAGCAGATGCTGGACAGCTGGGTGGTGTTGTCTCGTAGCCGCTTGGCTCGTGCATCTATTAGCAGATCGTAATGGCAGAGAAAATCCATGCCGATGATTGGTTTGTCCACGTCTGCCACCACAAATCTCCAGGTGAAATCTCTACGTAGCCCGAAATCGAGAGATAAATTCAGAGCGCCGTATGTCGCTATAGTGGTGTTGTTCGCTGCTTGCAATATGTATTTGCTCTTGCCCCGCCTTTCACGTAGTTGTGCCCGCGGAAAAACGCAAATGTCTGCGCCGGTATCTATCAGGAATTGCGTTCCTGTGTTCTTGTCGGCGACGAATAGCCGCCTCGATACTATCGTGCCGGCCGACGTAGTGTATACTTCTGTGTTGTTGTCGGTAGGGGTGGTGGAGGGGCGGCGTTGCTGATATTGATGGCGGCAGCGGCTGTTCGCCGAATTCAGTGGCTGCCCTGCTCTTTTCCCGTGAATTTGCACGGGGGGTTGCATCGGAAAGCCTGTTTTCCGAACTTTTCGTGGTAATAACACATCCCAGAGGCGCGTGGCCTTGATTTTGATCGGGATTTGTCTCTGCGGCGGTAATCAGAGCGTCCATTCGGACGGCGATGGTTCCACTGCTGCTGCCGTTGCTGATCTCGCAACTCTAAAGCCTCCAGTCGGTTCTGTTTCTTAAAAGTTGCGTCAATTCAGAAATTTGCGGGTGTGCGATATTGTGCACCCGACTGGATTCAGCTGCGACATCAGCGACCTCTGCCGCCACCTCGAGGGAATTAGCTATTTGAGTGGCGAGCATGGTCTGTAATTGGGTTGGTAGACGTGACTGCCACATTGTCCGAAGGAAATCTTCGGGGCAGTCTGGTCCAGCGAGCTCCCTCAGGTGTCGCAGAAACTGCGACGGCTTCCGGTCCCCAATTTCTTCCCTGTCGAAGAGCTGCCGTAAGTTCTGTTCTCTTGTTTTGCCGCACCGACTGATCACGGCGTTCTTGATCACCGTGTACTCGTCGTGGGAAGGCGGCCGGGTTAATATATCCCCTATTTCGCGTAGGAACTCGGGAGGTAATGCTCGGACTATGTGGTGGGCCTTTGTTGCTTCGGAGGTGACCCCCGCGGCCTCGAAATTGCGTTCAGCCGTACCGAACTAAATGTTGGGGCACATTGCCATAAAAGCGGGAAGACTAACTGTCACCCGGTTGATGTCTCCGCAATGAAGACTATCTGACTCCATAATTGATCTGCCGACTAACCACTGTCTATGCCTGCGAGGCCGAAGAAAACACGGACAGTTCCAGCTAGTGAAAACTAGAGGAAGGGCCCTGCAGTTGCAGCTACGCCTAGTATGATTCCTAGACGGTGGGCTGAACCGCGAAGTCTTTTCGGGTAGCGAGCTTTGACAGATGTTTAGAAGGCGAAAGATCAAAAAGGTACTCACGTCCAGTCACCAGTGTGGGATGTCGGTATTCAGGCCAATGGTCAATCAAAGAAGAGGTTGTGTTGAGAAATGCAAGTTTATTGATGCTAATCGGGGATGTGCAGTAGTCGTAGTTAATTGGAGATGTAGCTTCGCGGTTGCGATGGAGACTAGTCGTCTTGTCGAGATCCTGGTCGGTTCTGACTTGTGGGTCAGTCACGTTATTGTTTTGTGAGGGTTCGCTGGCGTAGTCGCCATTTCCCTCTGTCTGTGTTTGTTTATGTTCCCTCGGTGTCCTGGTGTGGTCCTCAGGCGTCCTGTGTGGTCCCTCGGTGTGAACTCTTCACGTTAGCGACAGCGCCGCCAGGTTTGATCCTTCAAAAGGCTTATTTTGTGTGTGTGTGTGTGTGTGTGTGTGTATGTGTGATGGTTGGTTAGTAATGGGATTTGGTTAGTCTGGGGGTACCGGAAAGTAGCGGTCCCGTTCGAACAGACGGTTTCTGATCGTGGGATTTTCGCTGCTTTTACATTCGTCGTGGAATTTGTCAGATAGTTTCTTCATATGTGCCCTGATGCTTTCCATTTTGAGGTCCCGGTGTATGTCTGCGTTTCTTATGAACCACGGTGCTCCTACGGCGTTCCGTAACGTGATGTTCTGGACGCGCTGCAGGCGTGTTCTGTTAGATCGGCTTAAGTCCATCCAGGCCGGGCATGCATATGTGAGTACTGGTCTGACTATCGTCTTGTATAAAAGCAGCTTGCTATCTAGTCGGAGAGGGGACGTAGGCCCGATGAGTGGCCACAGTTTTGCGGCCGCTCCTCTTGCCTTTTGGGAGACGGATTTGGTGTGGGTTGTCCATGCAAGTTGGCGATCTAGGTGTACTCCGAGGTATCTGACCGTTTTTTGCCAGGGGAGCTGTACTCCTTGTATCTCTAGCTCTGGAGGTTTGATGGTACTTCTTGAAAATGTGATGGCTTCCGTTTTCTGTGGGTTGATTTTAATTTTCCATATATTTGCCCAAGATTTGTATTTCTTGAACAACTCCATCAGTTTACGTCTAGCCAAGTCTCTGTTGGCAGAGCTTGCCATCAGAGCGGTGTCGTCGGCGTACTGTGCCATCAGGGTGTTTGTGTCTGTGGTGTGTGGTGCGTCAGCTGAAAAGATGTTATAAAGGGTAGGGGATAGGCAGGAGCCTTGCGGTACTCCCGCCTGAATGGGTCTGGTGGTTGAGAGGGTGGAATCCAGTCTGACGCAGAACGTTCTTTCACTCAGAAAAGACCTGATCAACTGTATGAGTTTTGTGCTGATCTTGAATGTCTGGAGCTTCTTCAGCAGGCCTCGATGCCATACAGAGTCGAAGGCTTTCTCTATGTCCAGAAATAGAGCCGTCGTGTGTTTTTTGAACAGTAGTCCTTTCTGGATGAAGTCCGTCGTGCGTCTGAGCTGGTTGGTGGTGGAATGTTTTGCTCGGAAGCCGTGTTGGTGATCCGGGAGGATTTTCCTCAGCTGAATCTCATAGTTCAACCTGTATAATATGATTTTCTCCAGTACTTTGCTAAGACTGCTCAGCAGGCTGATTGGTCTATAGCTTCCTGGGAACAGGGGGTCTTTGTAAGGTTTTTTAAGAACTATGATCATCGCTTGCTTCCAAGCTGTGGGGAAATGACCAAGGTCGATGGCTGCTTTGCAAATATTTAAGAGTTGTACCAGTCCCGTCTCTGGGAGGGATCTGAGAGCTCTGTTTGATATTCCATCTAGGCCGGGAGCTTTCCTTGGATGAAGCGTCTGGATGATCGATTTCACTTCGTCCAAGTCCGGCGATTCGTGGTCAAGAAGGACGGGGGGGGTGTGGTCTTTTGTGGCTTCGACGTCGGAATCCGTTCCTTCGGTGTCCTCCCATGATTCAGAGTCCGAGTCTGGTTGATGTAGAGGTCCGTAGAAACGGTTGTGTGTGAAGGTGTTCTCCAGGTGATCTGCAAAATCTTCGGCTTTGTCTTCGTTGGTGTAGGATATGCCATTTAGTCCATGAATCGGGTAATTCGTCCGTTTATCCGCTCGCAACACTTTGGCTATCTTCCAGAATGGTCGACTTCCTTTGGGAAGAGACTCAATGAATTCGTTCCACCTTTCGGCTTTATACGTCCTCATTGATTCCCTTACCTCGTGTGTCAGTCTGTTTAGACGCCATTTGTCTTCAGGTCTTCTGCTTGCCAGCCAAGTCTTCCTAGCCTTTTTCTTTTTGCGAATCAGCTCAAGAATGCTGGCCGGTACGGTATCGGGAGCTCTTGGGTGTTTCGGGCGTGAGGATTCGGTTAACGCTGTCTTAATATTGTTGGTGAGCGTGCTTGCTGCCTGGTCCAGTTCTGTTGGTGTGCGGATTGTCGGTGGGACTGTTAATGTTCTTTCCAGCAGTTCCGCGAAGAGTTGCCAATTAGTTTGTTGATGCTGGAGTCCCGGATATCTGGCTATCGGAGAGAGTACGAGGGTTACGGGTTGGTGATCGGAGTTTAGGGCGTTGACTGTTTGGATGTCGTACGATTGGGGGATGCCGTTATGAATTATGATATCTATTACGTCTGGGCGAGCGCCGCATCGCGGGTAAATGGTGGGCTCTGTTGGTCCATCAGCGATTATTTGCGGATTACGTGTTAGGAAGTTATCCAGCGTATTGCCTTTTGCGTTCCTAACTCTGCTGTTCCAGAGGGGGTGTTTCGCGTTCAAGTCCCCAGCTAAAATTGTGGGGATGGTCGGATCTAAAAGTTGCGCGAGGTCAGAGTCGAGTAGGGTCGCCCCCGGGGGCGAGTAAACTGAAGTTATTTTTAGCTTGCCATGTGCGGTTGCAAGTACTATGGAGGTGGATTCTATATTTGTGGTGATATTAGGGGGTGGTGGAGCAAAACTGTGGTCGAGTTGGCGGCGTGCAAAGATGGCTGTTCCGCCTCCTCTCCTGTCCGTGCGGTCTGTGCGGTACGTGAGGTAATTGGGGATGTTAAAAGGGGTGTGTGGTTTAAGGAAGCTCTCTCCGATTAGAAGCGCATCTAGGTTGTGTGTGTGGATGAAGTTTGTCACCTCCAGTCGGTCGTTGGTGAGAGTACCTCCCGTATTCCAGAAGGCCAATTTGAATGGGGAGATGTTTGGGGTCATGGTTAGTGGAGGAGTGATGTTAGTTGCTGCAAGCTCGACATGACTACCATGAGAGCCTGCTGGGTTTGAGTTAGTACTTCCAGCACTTTGTTGTTAGTGTCGCTGGAAGGTGGTGTTTGGGGGGTGGTAGGGGGTGTGGGGTTTGCTGCTTGAGCAAATGTTTTTTTGTTTGTGATCTGTGGAGTGTTGGTGTAAGCCTTTGTCGGGGCACTCACCTTTTTGGTGCTGTCGCGCACTGGTTTGTTCAGTGGATTCTCGCTGCATCCTCGGTAGCTCGCTGGGTGGGCTCCTTGGCAGTTGGAGCACTTGGCGGGGGTCTCCTTCTTCTTGCGGCATTCGGTGGTGAGGTGGGACTTTGCGCACTTCACGCATCTCGGTTCTGCGTGACAGTGGCTTTGCGAGTGTCCAAATCTCTGACAGCGGTGGCACTGTGTCGGTCTGGATTTATCCAGCTGGTAGCCTTCTACCTTTATTTTTAGGTGCAGCGTTTGCAGCCTCTGCAGGTTGAAAATATTTCTGTTCACTTCCGTTTTGGGGAGAGAGAACAGAATCAGGGGTAGTGGCCTTTTGGTGTCGCCAACTCGTCTGTGCATGCGGCTGGCTTTTCCGGAGAATCCTGCCGAAGTCATTTCGGCTTCGATTTCTTCCGAAGTGATGGATTCGGGTACGCCTCTCAGGACTACCCGAAGTTGTTTCTCCTCGGGTAGGGCGTATGTATGGTAGCCCACTTTTTCCCTGGTGAAGAGGGCTACCATGCGTCGGTGGTTGGTGGAGTCGGCCGCCTGGAAGACGATACCGTCTCTTATATTTTTGGTGGAGATAAGAGATATCTTATCTCCGTGGATTTTTTTGACCAGCTGTGCAAAGCTGGTCTTGCTCGTTACGGTTACCCTTGGTGGCAACCTGGTAGTGGAAGCTTGAACGGTCGGTGGGGGGGTTGATGATGTTGTCGCTGTTGATGGTGTTGTCGCTGCTGCTGCTGCTGGTGGTGGGGTCGTCTTTGGTGGGGTGGTGGTGCGCTTGACTAGGCGCTTGTGTGGCGGCGAGTTTTGCGCCGGAGTCTTATAGCCTTTTGAGGCTGTTGAGTCTGCTTCAGACTGCGAGCCTGAAGAGCTTTGTGAAGACTTTGCAGTCTTCCGCTTCCGCTTGACTTCGCGGAAGCTCTGGCTGTTGTCCGAATCTGTGTCCGTCTGGGTGGCCGGAGAGCTTTTTGCGGTCGTCATGGTGGCTGGTGAGGGTCCTGCTTCGAAATGTTCGATCAGGTGACGCTCAAGGATGTGCAGGATATCAGTCCCTGAGCTCTGACTGGCTTTCTTAAGCAGCATGAGAATTCTCTGCAAGATGGGGGGAGCGCCGTCATCGGTCTCCATGGTTGGTCGCGGGGGTCGGTGATAGAAGTGCAGGGGGCGGTATTTGAATAGTGTCCGGTTGCGTTGCGGGTGGGCGGTGGTAGAGAAGGTCGGTGGTGGTGATGATCTGCTCTTGAGTTTGTCTCTTGTTCGTATTATCAATGATTTTTTTTTGTAATCTGACTTGTGGGCGGAATATGCCCGATATTTATACCCGTGCCATGACGGGGGAAGATCACCGTCTCTGATTGGCCCGCGGAGTGGCCTATGGCAGAGACGGATCATTAGTATTCACCTATGAATAAGTGGTCAATCTAACCGCTGCGTGACTAAATTCGTATTTACTCTAAGGGCTAAACGCCACAGTATTAATAAAATCCCGATCGACTGTCTTAATCCCGGTTTAGTCTGATTTCCTGGATTGTAAGGCAAATACTGATTATTAAGTCGGTGACCTGTGTAACTAGTAATACTTAAGATCACCGACAGACAATTAACACTTTCCTGTCTATAAAAAACTCTCTCAAAAAAAGCTCAATCAGATTTTCATCAAATCGGTTCTAACCATGTTAAAGATCAATAATAATTATAAAATGTGGAATTCGCGATATCTGATTGTTATGTATGCATGCAATACATATACAAATAGTATACAGAGATGGCGTTGATGTAGTGTTTTGAGCAAAACGTCAACAAACAAAGGCAAATCACATCAGAGTACATCAGTTATTACTTCGACTTGGCGGACAGCTGTACGACATTACAAGGACATTTATATTGGGCGGGGCTTGCAGAGTACCTGGGATCACAGTAGTAGTTATAGTTAGTAGTTAGTAGTTAGTACTAGTTGACAGAGTACCTGGGCGAAGACCTCGGAGAAGATAAAGGAGCTGGGCAGCACGGCCTTGCGCAGGCGCACCACAGCATCAGCTCGCAGGTCATCCATCATCAACAGCAGCAGGTTATTGTTATTAGCACTGTCACTGTCAGCTACAATATTGATGACATTGCTGCTGATACTGATCATAATATACTTGATAATGTTGCAGTGATCGTGCATAGTGCGCAGTACCCAGTATCCAGTATACTATGCTCTGAGCCTCGCGGTGTACAAGCAGCCAAGGTAATTGTAATAAAGCTAAATGTCCTCAAGTCCTTTGTCTGCACTGCTGATGCAATCTGTATATGTATATATATGTGTGTGTACGAGAGGCCTGTCTGTGTGTGCGTGTGACGTAATTACGACTTGTTTATGTGTTTACTTGTTAATCAAATATTATACGCCACACTTATTATAATATTATATCTCCTGTATTCCTGGCCGAGTACATAATATACAGTACATTAGTATGAGTGTGGTGTACACATACACGTACAGGTTCTTTGTTAGTGCAACGGCGCATTACTATAGTAGTGTGTGTGCTGTGTGCATGTGTATACAATATATGTGTGTGCGATAGTGTGAGTGTGCTCAGCTGATTGTGATTAGAGTAGTGTCCGCTAAGCCCCGCCCCTTTGTACTTGTTATTATAATATTCTTACTTGAAGGTCACGCTCGCCTCGATTCTGAAAGTTTACTCAATAAAAATGCACTCCATTTATCATTACTTTATATGTATAGTAATTATTATTTTTATTATGAAAATTTTAATAAATATATTTACAGTCATTTCACATTTTTTAATTTTAAAAATTCAAAATATCCACATTTTTTAAAATTAAAAATAAATTATACATCTAAAAATATAATTAACTCCACCTGTTTATATATACTTTTTTTAAATCATCAGTTTATTAATGGGTAGAATCGGAATCAAGCATAAATATAATTAAAAAAAACTTATATTTTATGATTTTCCAACCAATGTTTTGTATTCTTCTACATTTTATTGATCATATATTTTAATTTTTTTAAAGTGCAAGACGATTGACATCATGTCTGCTGAATCCCCGAGGCGTTCTCGCGCTGGAGGACCACTAGTGGTCACTCCTCAACCGCCTAGTGATCGTTCGATTATGGATACCGTATCTGGTTTCATTAATGACGTCACTTTAACGAGCACACCCGGAATTGATCCCCGTGATGTTATTCAATGGGCGAGATTCGAAACCATCGACACTGAAGATTATGAAGATGGTGAAATCTTACCGTTATTGTTAGTTCTCGGTTATGGATTGGGTATTCAAGTGTGGGTCATTCAGCCTGGAGGAGAAGCACACGAAGTTCTGTCATGGAGAATGGGGTCAGTCAGAGTATTGAAAATTCTGCCTACACCACTCGAGGGCGATCATTATGCAGTTAAAAGACCCCTTATAGCATTGTGTGATTCATCCAGTCCTGGAGTACCATATTGCGCTTTGAGCTTTGTGTCTTTAAGTGGAGGAGATCAGGTATAATTACAACACATAGATTTTTTTGTCAAGCAATATTTAAAAATTGTTTTCATTTTTGTTTATAGGTCAAAAGCATAAAGTTTAAGAATCCAATTCTAGATGTATTGGCCAACAAGAGATCAATTGTTGTATCCTTTACGGAACGCCTGGCTGTTTTTGATGCTTGTACTTTAGAAGACCGGCTTACTGTGACAACATGCTATCCAAGCCCTTGTCCTTTAGGAGGATTGATTCCTGCAAACCCGATTGCTCTGGGTGATCGGTGGTTGGCTTATGCTGAACGGAGACTTATACCCTCTAAACGCAGCAATGGGGGTTGTGAGGGTAAGTGAAAATAACGGATTTATTTAAAATATTGATATTAATTATATGATATATCAATATGTAATTTATTTTTAATTAGGTGAAGGAGCTGCTAGTTATACAGCAACTGTTCTTCACGCAGCAAAGTCTTTGGGTAAAGGTTTGCGTGGTATAGGGGAAAGTGTTGCAAGCAGTTTAAGTGGAGTGAAAGTTTCTGGTGTTTCCCAATCTCCTTCTCCTCCCAATTCTGATATCCAACCCGGAGTAGTTACCATTATAGATCTACAGGTACAACCCTTTTTTAGTGATTTTTTTACATACATATTATTATAATTTCATATTTTTAGAACTGGCGACTAGAAGAATTCAATGAAACTAGTGATGAAAATACACAGAGTTCGGCTGTTGAAAACATTATAGTTCATTTCATTGCGCATTTTGAAGCTATTGTTGCACTTAAATTTGATCCCAGTGGAATGATTCTAATAACAGCTGATAAAAGAGGACATGATTTCCATGTTTTTAGAATACATCCTCATCCAAGTGGTCCCACAATGGCCTCTGTTCATCATTTGTATATTCTGCATCGAGGTGACACCACAGCTAAAGTTCAAGTTAGACAACATTTTTATATGGTTTATCGGAGACTACTGAAATTGGTATTTGTATTAATGTTTGTTTGTTTGTAGGATATTTCAATTTCCCTTGATACCCGTTGGACAGCTATAAGCACATTGCGTGGTACAACCCATGTTTTTCCAATTACACCCTATGGAGGCGCTGTTGGTGTCAGAACTCATGCATCACCACATGTTGTAAATCGTCTTTCACGATTTCATAGATCTGCTGGTTTAGCTGCTGATGGAAGATCTAGTAGCCCTGTAAATATCCACTATTATTTTTCTTATCAAGGATTAAATTTTTTTTATTTCATAACTTTCATTTTAGGTTGGAGAGAATTTTACAAATACTACGTGGTATCCAAATCCAAGACTACCACCTTTTCCATCCCCGTGTACTCTTCACCCATTAGCACAATTGAGACCTGCCCCGTCTTGTGGTGCATCTTCTAGCATCCCAACCCACACCATCACTCGCAACAGTTCAGGTATTTTGTCTTCTTACATTTGCGTAGTTTTATTATTACTATCAAAATAATAAAACAACATATTTTTTAGGACGACAAAGATTATCGTCCCTTTCTGAAGAAGGGCAATTACCATTGGCAGTTTGTTCTATGTGGGGAAGCGCTGTTCGAACTGCTGTATCATCTGTGCCCACTAGAGCATGTGGAATTACGTCTCCACCAGCCACACAGGCTCTCTACGTTATGTCTGCTCACGGTCATCTTGTGCAATATCACATTAATCCTAAACACATAGCTGGTAGATCATTTAATTAACACTAAATATATATGCGATTTTTGTATAGCAAACTAACCACAAAAATTAACTTTAAGGCATTCCCAAAGAAAAAGTATGTGATGATACATCCATTGAAGTGGAAGTCGAACCCAAAGCGCAATGGACTCTTTTAAGACCTGCCAACTCGCATGATGTTACTGCACCACTTCCCAACAATAATGTTTTGATTAAACCAATATCAGTAAAAGTAATAAATTTTTAAACGCATTATATATGATTTATGGTTAATAATGATTTTTAATTATATTTAGATTTCTAATGATAAATATGCTTTGGATGAAGAAGACAGATGGCTTAGTCAAGTGGAAATTATGACGCATGCCGGTCCGCATCGTAGATTATGGATGGGTCCACAGTTCATTTTCAAAACTTATAATGCTGCAAGCGGGTAAATTAATCGGCAATATTTTAAGTTCACAATGAATTGAATATTGTGTTAAAATATTACAGTGAAACATCTATAATTCACCAGTATGATATTCTCAAAAGATACAGATTTTAATTTATTATTTTAATATTCAGTACATCGCTGTCATTGCTGGATGCAGAATCTATAGAAGTGGGTACTGGTCCTACAATAGCAAGATCTAATCCAGTTAATATGCCAGGTGCTCGTTCTGTGGTTCCTGTACTTATTGAATCTGGCTCAGCAAGTAAGTAGTTATGTTAAATAATATATTTATTCAGATATTCAACATGTAAATAACTAATGTTTCACAGGCTCTCTTGAACATTCTCCTCGTCTATCTGATGCCTTTAAAAAATTTGCAAGTCGTGAGGGACTTTCAAACAACCGTGAATATGAAGATGATAACATAATTCACCGAGAAGGGGAGGTCAAATTGAAAGAAGATCTTGCAGACGCTATGAAAGACACTGAACAAGGTTTGTATTCACTATTATTTATAATCGTTTTTGATAATTTCTTGCACAACAATTCTATTTTAGCAATATCTGCTAAAATCACATTCACATATTTTTTGATCACTTAACTTTGCTATAAAACGCTCTTTGAATGTAGGATTTTTCAAAAATGAACACTGACATTCACAGTATTTTTGAAAACTGGAGGACAAAAGTGATAAACTTTTAACATTTTTTTTCCCTTATAATTTGCTATCATCATCGGGCTTTCTATCTAATTAAACAAACAAAACCAAGCAATACAACTTCTAGCATGGCTTTTAATACACAATTATAAAATCTCATATAGGGATTTTAAAAATATTCATAATATTTTCTTTCCTTTGATTTTGTTACAACAAATTACATCTTTTCACTGCATCAATCTCAATCAATTTGATTGTCAAATCTGCTATTGGGATTCTTATTTTATCTTGTGGTGTTGGACAAGAATTAGCCAAAGGCATTCATCTTACTAACTCCCTTTCAATTGATACCATATCCTTATTATTATTATTATAGTTATTCAGATTACTTCTTATCTGTGTGTTGAATTTTTGCTTAAATAAAGAATTAATACAGTAGATATTTTTTGAGTTAAATTGTAAATATCAAAATAATAAAAGTATATTCTTAGTATTGATTGATGTGCCTTTGGGTTGTTCTTATGTCCAGGTTGTGAATGGGCAGTAGGAAAGCGCAGTGAACGAGAACTTAATAGGGCATCACATGTCAACCGCATAGTGAATCCTCTGGGTGGTGTCGTCAGCGGAGCTTCATCAGAGAGTCCATCACCGACTGTGGATGAACAGGAAGAAGAATCATACATTTTATCTAACCAGGATGAGGCGCTTTTCCGACCTGTAGTTCGAGCTCCACGTTCATTACCCGCACCATGTGTTCCACCGACTAAACCATTATCAACCAAAACATTCTTACCTGTCAAGCGTATATCACCTCCTGCTACATCACAACCTTGCGAAATTGTCACTTCATACGTTGATAATAACATCATTTCCATACCTATCGATATCAAAACTGAAGACAATAATCATTCATCTCATATGCTTGAAACTAATAATGAAAGTATAGAAATTGATCATACACCTGAAAGCACTATAACATTAGATGAAAAACAAACCATACAGCCTACAATCAACCCTATTAATAAAAAAGTAACCAAAAAGAAAAAAAGCAATTTGACTTCTGCTACCGATAATCATTGGTTGTCTGAAAAGAGCAAGAATTCCGTTGATGAAGTGCTCAAGGCAGTTGATAAAATAGAATTTTGTAATACTGAAGTCATTGGCTGTTCCGATTTTAAGGATCATTCACAAACAAAAATGACAACACATGCTAAAGAGTGTCTTGTTGATAATGATGATCTACTTTTAGATACATTCAAGAATGTTGACGAGATATCGATCGATACGTTTGAAAAAATTGATATTGGTGTTCCCGTCGAAAAAGAAAACACATTTTTGGTAGGTAATGAAGAAAAATCAGAACCAGTTGTAGTGACATTAAAAGCTCCTCCGAAAAAATCTAAACGACTTTTGAAAAGCATGGAAAATTCACCTGACAGTTTGCAGAAAAGGGATAAGTCAGAATCTGTGATAGATACAACTTGGGAACTGTTAAAAGAAGAAAAACATATCTATTCAAAGATGGATACTGAAAACATTTTACAAGATGGTTTTATATTCACCAGTCACACTCCTGAATTACCAGAAAAAATACCACATAGTGAAGATATCAAAGGAAAAAGTAAGAAAACAAAAAAAAATAAGTCCAAATTAAATGGTGCTCTTTTTGATAAAAATTCTGTTAGTGATATCACTTTGCGAGCCGACATCGAAAAAGATGTTATTGAAATAGATAATGACATTAACAGTCCTTTATGGAGATCAGCACCCCCATGTAAGGACAGTGTGGAAGTTTCGGAAGTACAAAGTGATAATATGAATGATTTGAATAGTTCATTTACTTCTAAATTATCAGCCTGTTTGAAAAAGGCAGATATAGTGGTTGCTGTTTGTGATAAACCTTTGAGTTGTGTTGACCCTGATGTGCATCATGTATTTTGTGAGCCACCGCCTTTGAAACCTCTCGATTTTGTATTAGATGGTTATGATAACGAAAAGACTAAGTCAAGTTTTGTAGATTTTATGTATTCTTCAATGGGAACTGATTGTCAAGCGGAAGAGGATGAAGACTTATCTGAGACAAATAAAATTCAAGCTGAGATTGTAGAACAAATCGTAAAAGATGAAGAGGGATCACTGAATAATTTTAGTAAGACTGAAAAATCGGAGAAGGATATTGAAAGTGTCACTCCAGCCATGGAAAAATCATCCGATGAAGAAAATATATCACCATCTTCTTCACAGACTGAAAGTGATGATTATTCCAACATGACAACTTCTAAAGTCAAACTGATTGAGAGTGAAGAGTCTCCAACCTCATCAGATGGGCCATTGATCGCAGTTAGTCAAGTTGGAAGCAAAACGAGCAAGAAGAAGCCAAAACGTAAACGCCGTTAAGCAATCGTTATTTCTAAACACCAACTCCCAACTTTATAATCATACTAATCTTTTTAACCTTATTAATTTTTGTGTGGCCTTTCAATTATTATTTATTTTGTTATCACATATAACCTTCGCTTGCATCAATCAATGTTACCATTAATTATTTATCAAACTTATAAATATTTTTTCCCGTAAATTAGTACAATCCATATACATATTGGTACCTGTATTTTGTAAATAAAATGACATATTTTAAAAATACATACATATTTAGAAAACAGATTTTTGTTCGTACATTATTAGTGTTTGCAAAAATCTGTATAATTTGCATACAAAAAAATTATATATTGCAAAGAAACATGTGTTCATCCTATTTTATGGAAAAAATACAAATCTATTTTAATAATGCATTCTCGTTCAAGAAACAATCCCAACAACATATTTTTTCACACTTATAATCAAACAAGATAGAATATTTTTAACTCGGTTTATTTTGACAATATTGTAAAAGCCGTTATTATACCCATTTATAAGTTTTATTTGTAATCATTTATAATTTTCATCCATTGTTTTTAGATAATGAGTTGTGCTTAAGCTTTTTTTAGTATGTTTTATTTACGAATGTATCATTATTTAATTTTCTTTTTAATCAGCGTACAGTATTTTGAAATAGCAATGTTGTTAATTATAAAATGTGTGAATTTGACATGTGTGTGTAATGTGTTCTTTAATATTATACATATTTATAAAAGTAATGACAAACTGCCTTTGGTGGTGAAGTAGTTGATAGAGGACAATGTGTTTGTTTGGTTGAATGTGATAATCTTAAATGTTGTCATCAACTTTAGCTTATCACCTTCAATTGGGTGTACCTTAAATGATAATTAATGATTTTCCTCTATAATGACTATTTTACCTAAACTTCGTAATTAGTTAAAAGTATACTTTGTGATTTTTTCCAATATTGTTGATAGTTTTTTAAAAATATTTATTGTTATCTTTTATGGAAAGTCCATGAATAATATTATACACATCAAATATATTATTGTAATATCGACTGTTTGTTGACTTGATTATTATTATTTACGGCCCCGTAAATAAGCTTTCTTAAATATTGTTTTAATTGAGATTAATTTATTTTTGTATAGAATATATTTCCTCATCCTCTCGACATACTTTATTATTTGTAAATTGTTCATTCCTTACAGGATTCACAATTTTTTTTATTTCATTTCAAATAAAAAAGGAGGAATGTTTTATTTAATAAATAAGTACAAAGATGATCATTTGAGGCATTGAAAATACGAAGGATTAATTTTTTGTCCTACATAATAATTGAATTTGCCTTCGTATTATTATAGTATATCTATTTTCAACGAAATATAATAGGCCAATGCTTTTTTTTAATATTATAAAACTAATTCATTTTTAATGTTTCACTAATACAGTACTTCAAGTTGTTGTTAATCACATAGCACAAACAATTTTTATGTAGAATATAAACAAGATGCAGCTCATTGAAAACCAAATAAAAATTACTAAAAAGCTACATCTCGTAGCAGTATGTTATGTAGCAAAGAAATAATAAAAAAATGTAAAAACTTAAACATTGTGTTTGATTTAAATGTTCGTTAATTCAAATTTATGTATTGTATATATTTTTCAGTATTTTTTTATTAATCAGAGAATTTTTTTGGTAATTAATTTTAGGTAGCGGGCGTTCTTTTGATACTGAAGATTTCAGTTCAAGTAGCTTCAGTTCTGCTAGCAGAGCTTCCTTGGACCCGCCGTCCTCACCGACGCCGAGTTGCAGTGGTGATAATCAACTGCACTTCCCTGGTGATTCTAGTGGCTCTGTATGATTTTCCGTCAGATACTTTTATCCAACATGAAACCAAAACCCAACCGATTAAATTATTATTGTGATACCTTTCCGTTTCTTTTCGATCGCCTTGGGAACAGAACTAACTTAACTGTGAATATATTCTGTATTTTTATAAAATTTTAATACTGTAAACGGATAATTGATGTACGGTGCCAAAATTCTGTTTAACAGTACACTGTATTTTTCTACTTTTGGGTTGATAAAAAAAACTTATATTGTAAACAATATTTTTAATATGTATACTTATGTAAACTCTTCTGTGCCCGCAACGTACAATATATCAATCCCCGTTAAACATTAACCCTACTATTTATTTTTAATATGTTGAATATCGTGGGTGACGGAGATTGCTCTTCCCTTAAAAAGCTGGGCATAGAATGTGTTAAAAATATCCCATCAATCTTAAATATATTTAGGATATTCATAGAATATATTGTAGTTGAATTTACTTTCTCACATTATTATTCTAAGTGCATTTAGTCTATTCCATTGAATATTAAAAGCACAAAAAAACATGCTCAAACCTAATAAATGGCAAGATATATACATATTTACCTCCATTGAAATACATACCTCACTTTACCAGTTTACCTCGAGCTTAAATTGGATACATTTATACAGTTTTGTGATAATCACACTCGTTGCGAGAATACTAAAAAAAATACAATTGGAAATATTCGCATTCCTATATTTTTATGAACTTATATGATTAGAATTTCCTTGCACGGGTTTCGTCAAATTCCATGATCTTTTATGTGATAATACGATTTTTTTTTCACACGCAGACTAGTCAAGCAGATAAATTGAAAACTTTGTTACCATTACTGTGTGTGTGTGTGTGCTTAGAAATGGTGTTAGCTATTTATATCATTTAAAAAAATATACATATATATCTAATCGTATTAGTGTTGATAAGTACTAAATTTTGTTATATGTAGCTTAATTATAAAATATCTCTTATGTTTTCCATATTGTCACCGCAAGGTTTTTTTGTTTCAAAACAATAATTGTGATTATATATGTATGTGATATAATAAAAAAAAGATGTGTAGATTAAGTTTTAAATATAATGGATTACTCAAAGTAATTAAATACTAAATGAAACCCAGTTTGTGTCATATCGAATCTTTTCCTACTTCTAAGAAGACTTCTCTTGCAATATGATCTTGTTTTTACAAATTACTCATTTTAAAATAAAATATAATTATGATTATTTTATATTGTTTCATTTGTAGTATTATAATTATTTTTTTTTGCAATATTGACTTATGGTCAAAATTCAGGTTTGTTACTGGTCGGAAAACTAATTCCATACAAAGTAAAGTACAACTTGAAAAGCTTTCATAATAATAACTGAATTAATGTGTATTAAGTAAACATATTTTTTCTTCAATTCCTTAAAACAGATGAATGGCTTCAACTTTAAAATTTTTGTTTGAATATTGAATATAATGAAAGTGCATATTTAAGTTTATAGACATTTATTTATATTCATATTTAAAGGTGGAAAAAAAATGGACGGACACGGAAAAAAAAACATATCACAGATAAACAAAAATACATTTGTAGTGTCTTAATAAATTATCAATATTTGTTAATATAAAATAAAAAAATTACAGTGTAAGCTCTTGGTTGACCTGTTTGTCAGATTAAAGACTATTTTTTTTTTATTTTAGGATTAAAAAAATATAAAATGTATAATTTGGCTCGTTTAATCGTTATTTTATTAATAGAGAGATTTAATTGGAATGGCATTAAGAATTATATTACTGATTGAATTGTAATAACAATCAATACAGAATCTTCATGAATGAATCCTTTGTATTTTAAGTCATGGGCGGAGACATACTCGGTCATTCCGAATCCTTTGGGTGAAAATTCTGCAACCGGTTTTTGGAATGTTTCGAGAGTGGAATTGGACATCATTGTGTCATTCAACGATTGCTGCGGGAATCTTTGGTTGATTAAGGTCAGAGATATTTTTCCCGAGAATGGCCAAGTCAAGCATTGATCATTTTCACCCCTCATCAAATGAACATGAAGTGCGATGAATTTCGTATGCAGTGGTGACGAATTCAAACGAGCGCAGAACCTAAAATATTGGTTATAATAATTAATATTTAATTAATAGCGCCTAATTTTTAAGTATATTACCTGTATCCGGTAGGGGAAGTATAAAATGCCGCACTATAGAACATCTTCGATGGCTCGGCAAGCATCATTGAGAGCTTTTGGGTGAAATTATCAATTCTCCAAACATAGGTTCCCATGCAATATCGCAAAGATAATTCATCAGAGGTTTTTTTCTGATTTTGAGAAAGAATATTGGTGAGGCGGTTGAGATTCATCAATTTAATATCTTGCTCTCTGTTTTTCTGTTCCAACATAATGATTTTTTCATATAAAGCTCTGAAATTTTAATGCATTAATTCATATGTAATTTTTTTGGTGCTTTAAAAAAATATTACCTAATCAAGCCAGCTAAAGAAGCATCGCCCGGTTGGTTTTGACCATTGGGCTGTTCATTATCCCGAGATTTTTCATTGGGATCCCACAGATTGACAGCTTCTTCGCCGGTAGCATTTGCACAACTTGCCGATATGTTTTCATTGACTTTTAGTTTTGAATAAGCATCACCCAACAGCTATAATAAAATAATTGTATATACATGACTTATTCCTAAGATACGAGATTTACGCTTGATGTAGTCCATTAAACCTTTTGCTCTGGGATGGGTAAATGGAAATATTAAGCTTAAATAGATAAATTATCTGTAATATACCTGCATGTGGCTCTGAATTTCTGATGTCATGTGATGATTCAATTGTTCTTGATTTTGAAAAACACAATCGCATCCGATCTCTTTGAATGAACAAGGTATAAGATGAATCGGAGGATCATCATTCATTTTACGGAATTCACATATTCTTGCATGAGCTTCTGCATCAAACGGTATCAATTGAGCGGGACAACCTTTATTTGAAAATGGACACGCCACTCGCTTTTGAAGGATTTCCCGCCGAGTATAGTTATCGGGGAACAGATCGACTTCTTTTCTGAGCAGAACATTATCAATCGGGCAGTAATTTCTTTGTCTTAAATTAATAAAAACAATTTCACAGCCATTAAAAATGTGAACAAAATAATGACAAGATTTTAAACTTACTGTAGCCACGATAGAATGCAGTTAGAACAGAAACGGTGACCACAAGAAGTCAGCAACGGGTTGCTTAACCAATTCAGACAAATGCTGCATTCGTGTCCCGATTCGGGTCCTCCGAGATTGCTGTAAACTTCATTGAAACTTGCTTGTCTCGCTGCGGGCTGGAAATACAACATCGGTTGAAATCTCAAATATTATGATCCGTAAGTACATAATGTTAGGTCAGCTAATCTCGACCATTTTCTTACACACTTAATACAAAAACACCAAACATGCCAAAACAAGATAGTTTTAAAATATATAGTCTTTACATGAATACAGTGATTTTTATGCAGCATACACAGAATACATTTTTTGGATAGAATTAAATAAAATGATTCCACATAGAGACACAAGACACATCAATTGTACGTAGTCTTTCTCACCCATGCAAAGAATCCAAAATTCGATGGATGATACATTTTTGATGACTAGAGTGATTCCGCTCAATTTAACAGTGGTAGTGTGGTTCTCCCTTACACTCTTACAAGTATGGGTGACACCAAGTAATGGATGTCTAGTAGTATTCTAAAGTAATTGGTAACATTGTATCGTTAATCAAGCACTCCTGATGATTTAGTTTACAATAGTTTAGTATTTGGTCGAACGTTACCAGGTGTATTGCGCGACACTGGTCGAAGTACGCCTCAGTTGAGAACGACGATCACATTAGCTACATTAAGGATTAGTCAAACAAATCAATCAAATAAACTGTATTAAAATTATTCATAAAATATGTACTAACTGCGATATCTTCTTTAGCGTCATCTCGTCTGGTACTATCCATTACCACTGAGTCATACAATATCCCCAACTGTCAAATATTTTTGTTGCCACATTATGATAGTACAATGGATGAGGATTTTTCTTATAAAAAATATATTTGGAGTTGTCCTTGCACATGTTTGAAAAATACTAAGATAGAAACGCATAATAAGAAATATGATAAATTTTAGAGTAAATTGATAGGTTTTATCAAAAATATGTATGCATGAAATGTGTTATGTTAGTTTGAGATGTGGCAAGTCCGATGTAACGGGTGACACCTCCACTGTGACAGCAGTGTGGCGTGATCTGCAGTAGCGGTCAGCAGCAGTGGTCAGCAGCATGGCCTCGAGGATCGCCAGTAGTAACAGTAACAATAGTAACAGTACTAATACAGTACTAAACAGCACACAACTCCGCCGACTGGGCGAGCACAAGTACAGCTGTGTGTCCGTGTCTTTACTGGACGGCGCTCTGCAGGTGTGGTGGTGCTGGTTGCTGCACAGGACGCCCGTGTGGCTGGCCCCTAACCTGATCACGGTACTTGGCCTGGCCACTAACATCGCCACTACTCTGCTGCTAGTCTGGTATTATTACCTTCTGCTATTATTACTACATCATAATATCATTCGTTCATCTTTAATCGTACTATTTTAAACTATTTATACTTAGTACTTATTATTTTTTCTGCCTTATGTTAAACAACATTTGTAAAAAACACTTCAAAAAATTTTCTATACCAAAAAAATCTAATATTTATGTAATCAAAAAAGTTTGTTTTCAAATTAAAAAAAAACTACCTATTGTTATATTAAAAATAGTTTTTTTAGTATTCAACTGATCAATAATATATATATTTTTCAGGTACACACCTGATGCGACAGTTCCTGCACCGAGATGGACGTATGCATTATGTGCTTTAGGCCTTTTTATATACCAGAGTTTAGACGCCATCGATGGGAAACAAGCTCGAAGAACTGGAACGAGCTCTCCGTTGGGAGAACTCTTCGATCATGGCTGTGATTCAATATCCACTGTATTCGTTGCTCTTTCAGCTTGTGCTGCAGTTCGACTAGGTCAATTTCCAGGATGGATGTTTTTCCAAGTATGAGTTAAACTTTTTCAATTGTTTTACCGAGAATCTGAAATTATTCTTTTTTTGTTTTTTTTTTAGTGTTTCTGTGCAATAACATTGTTTTATTGTGCTCATTGGCAAACTTATGTATCAGGTGTCTTGAAGTTTGGAAAAATTGATGTGACCGAAGCTCAAGTCACTATAATCTGTATTCATTTAATATCTGCAATATTTGGATCCGATGTCTGGCTCACGAATGTAAGAATATATTTATAAAAGTATTTCAAACCAATCAATTATAAATAGTCATAAATAGTGTTTTATGACACAGTAAATTCCTGATTATTCGGGCTGGAATTAAGATGGATTCACATTAATGATTGAAAATGAGCTTTAAAACAATCTGGATCAATTTTGTTCTAAAACTCATTAATTATTAAAAGTGTGTGATTTTTTTTGTTGATTTACAGAAATCTATAATTCAATCAATGAATATTTTTAGATGCAATATTATTTATACACCCAAAAACAAAGCACAAATAATCTGGAGTTTACTTCAAATTACCTTTAATTTTATGCATATTTTTTTAATGTTTATTGTTTCTTTTTATATCTTTTAAATTTTACATGTATTCATTGAGTCTGCATTTATAATTATAAATTTAAAAGATATATATTTTCAGTTATATGTATGTATTAATATGATCTGTGTGTGAAAAATAATCCCTAAAATGATATGTCTAATTGTACCCACATTAATTAGATTTGATTTTTATGGTCTTAATACTTGTTTTGGGGTACATTAGTTGGCCCCTACGATACAGCTGCGACATATGTTAGGTGTGATGACGATAGTGTGCACTTCGTACACTCTCTACAATGTTTTCACGGTGATTCTTCACGGAGGCGTTGGAAAGAATGGATCCACTGTGGCAGTAAGTGCAATGAGACGGATCTCGCATGAGCTGATTAATCTCAACCGGAATCTTCTTTACGTGCATAGTTCTCAATTTATTTATGGTGCAATGAAATGAATGCCGTGTATTGGTCAATTTATTTTTCTATAAATATATATCTACACATGAGTGTATATATAAGTATAGAAATATAAAATGTATTTACGTGTATCTAATATTATTGGAAATGGTTTGCAGTATTTAATGTATGACATCCAAATGCATGTATGCATAATTAATACATTCAAAATATTGTTCTTTAATTTTACTTCACTTTTCTCAATGTTATTTGTCCTATTATATATGTATATATTTTTTTTACATCTGTATCAATATTGTGATGTCTTCACTCATTTCTTTACAATGTGAAAGTTGAAGTAAATTGAAATGATCCTGGGGAAATCAAAAGGTACAGTTTGTAAAGTTGTATATGAAAACAAATATTTGTTAAATTCACAGATACCAGGAATTAACTTGCCGTTTGCATACACGGCCTGCTGGATATTTTTTGGTGGCTACCTGCAAGTGTTTGTTAACTTCTGTAATTCCTTCCGCGCTGGCGGCATAGGAAAGAATGGCTCCACAGTTGCTGTAAGAGCTATTGTTTTATAAAAATAAATAAACAGAACAAGTTTTATACACCACATACCTGCCTACGCTACCTTATGTACTCTCGCTCCTTTTCATTCATTGCATCATGCCTTAAGCATTATGTCATGCATGCTTCTGAAAAATGAATTATTAAAGTAAAATATGTATATTTTTCAGAAATGGTATTGATGCCTGATCTAGATAGTACTAGCAGGGGTAATGCTTGATTGATAATATATTTATATGTATATTCTAATATCTTATTAGTTATATGTACAAACTTATTTAAAAACAATGACTAACTACATATATGATTTATCAGACATGTCTATACCTATGCTTAACTCAAACATTAAAATATGAATCGGTGAAGGGAAGACTGTTATAATGCTAAAAATAATTTCTTTGTTCTTCGGTTTTAACATAATTTTAAATAAATCATTTTTGTTTCTAATAATGTACATATTGAAAAAATACTTTAATATCTTATCACTGAATTGTTTATAAACTCACAAGTGGACATTGATAATAATGAAATAAATGATTGCCTTGTGGCCAACAATTCTTACAATTTGTAATATTAATTGTAGGTTATTTGATAAAACTAGAATGTTAATAACCTTTGACTTATTAATAATCAGTGAAATAGCATGTTGTTACAATCTACTTCAATGGGGTTTTCACTTTTTAATACATAATTGAATTAATTACACACATAAAGGCTTAATTATGTTTTTTTTCATAAACGATTCCATCAGTATGAACTATGAAAATTTGTCTAAGTTAGATGTCACATAGCATTGCATCTATTATATTTTTTTGTTAATCACACATTAAAATGAATTGTTATTGATTGTCTATCAAAACATTTTCTTCATTGTATTATATTTTATTGACTAACTAGATTATATGTATTTTTTTTTGTTCAAATGGGTATTTTTCAGTGGCGTGTTGACATAGAATATTTTTTATCCTTCTGTTACTTCTTGCTAATTTTTACCTGGTAAAAATATGGGTGAAAACATCACAGTTTCAAGCAAAAAAAAAACAGATTACATATTTTTATTGTGCGCTGCAAATGGTGAAATTGCTTGTCATAGAATATAAATGCTAAGATGATTTTTTGGAACTTTATACAAACATATTATATTCAATCATTAACTTTGTTGCATGCCCCCTCTATGCATCATTGTAATTTTTTATTATTAGATAATTATTATTTATGTCAAATGATGACTTTTGAATAGGTGAATGTTACAAAGTTATTGAATTATTTCTGTAATTAATTTTAACCTTTACTACTAACGCATGTGTACATTTTCAGATATTTGTTTTATTTTAGACAATGCCTTATAATTTTTATTTCGATCATACAGATACCGATGCTTAATATACAAGTCTTCATCATTCCGTACTATATAAGCGTATTCATCTCTCTTTATCTCGGAGTTAATTACGCAATTGTCATTTTTACTGGTGGTGTTGGAAAAAATGGGTCAACGGTTGCCGTAAGATTTTCTAAAAAAAAATTAATACATATTTCACTACTTACTGCTGTTCTTCACAATGTCCTACTTATTTTATTGACCCTTATATAGATTTATCGTAGAAGCTTTCTTGATATTGTGGAGAAATTAAGGTAGAAGGCACTTTACTTATTTTTTTATATATTGTATTTGTAAAGATTTTTACTTATAAACAACATATTGAATAAAGAGATGCTTCAATGACTAATTTAGTCAGTATATTTATCTATCTTGCACTCAGTCCAGGTTCATATCCTGGATGGCGTATCTGTCTCAGAGTAATCTGAAATGTGCGTTAACTTTTCAAAGTGTCTTGTTAGATTCATGTATTTAAAGTAAACACATTTTTCTGGTTATTGTAAAATTCTATGTTATGCTTGGTATTTGTGCTTTTGCTTGATCTAACTGCATGCTTTTGATATTTAACCATGTTTTGTATGTACAAATTTTTTTATTCTATTAAAAACAAGTAGATTTTCATGTTTAAAGTATCATTCACACATTAACAAATAATTTACATATTCAAATAATTCATTTCAAACTTAAAGAGTACATAATGTAGATTTGAGCTTTTGAATATATCACATCTTGTCTGTATACGATATTATAAATTGATTTTAATTTCAGGGAACCAGTGTTTTGTCACCTGTTATACCTTTTTCGTTGGTTATAATACCAGCTTTTATAATTTATCAAAAAAGTGAATCTCAAGTGTATGAAAACCATCCTTGTTTATACATCATTGCTTTTGGTATGGTAGCAGCCAAAGTGACAAATAGATTAGTTGTAAGTAGTATTTTGCAACATCATATGTGAGGTGTAAATATAATCAAATAACTAATTTGGTATTATCAATATTTAGGTATCTCATATGACTAAAAGTGAAATGGAATACTTTGATTGGTCACTTTTAGGACCAGCTATGTTATTCATGAATCAATATTTCAACAATGCATTACCTGAATATTACGTCCTTTGGATGTGTTTGGTAAATATAAATATATATTTTTTTAATAAAATGTTTTTACTACTTCTATAATCAATGGCTATAAAAATTTATAAAGTAATTTTAACAGTTTGGATATTAGCAGCAGTAGTAACCCTTTCGTCGCTTACTAATATTTTTATTGATTAAAACTTTACTTCAGATATTGTCTCCAAATTAGTTTAAACTCCTTTTACTCCATAGAAGTAGTAAATGTAGTGTTCTTTCTAATAAACTTAATATAATAATTATGATTTTTTTTAGATTTGGGTCACATTTGACCTCATCAGATATTGCAGTAAGATATGTTTGGAGATTTGTGATTATTTAAAAATTAGGTTATTCCACATACCATATCCGCCGCCAACGCTGAAAAACAACACGAGTCAGACGGTGTCCGTCTCAGCGACAGCCCTTGAGAAAAACGGTACGAATACTCGTAGCAAAACGAGGTCTAGAAAACACAGTCATAATCAGACATAATATAGAAAACAAATTAATTTCCCCGCTGGACGGTATTTACTGTCGCGTGGTACATAGTCAAAATGTTAAACAAATTATGATCGTTTTTCTTATTTAAATGTGTACATGTATAATTGTAATCGTCAATTATTTCAAATAATGTTTCTTTTTAAATATATATATATATCTTTTTTCTTAGCTTACTTGTTCTCTGCTTTGTTGCTCGTTTTAAGTTATTTGTTTGGTAGAAAATACACACAAATTTTATGATTTATGTTTTGTAGTTAAGAATATCAAGCACTTATTAATCTTGTTTCATATAAAGCAGTCCTGTGAGAAAATGTCCTTTATTTGTTAACATCTTGGGCTGTTTGTTGGGTAATAATTGCATTACTGACAAATATTTTATAACCACGCTGTGTATTTTCAGAGAAACTTATGTAAATATCCTCTTTTCTAATATAAATATACCTTATCTTTTTTCTGTCTGTTCTCAAATTATCATTTGCTTATTTCTTCCTATTTTACTTTAATAATGGTTGTTGCTTATTATACATACATATATATTTGTAATAGTATACACAAAAAGTGCTAATAATTATTATAACCATAATATTTATTAAAACTGTATATAAGTCTAATATTGAATAAGTGGATGACAAAGTATGTATTGTGAGTTTTTATTATGTTGATGTAAATGAAGATGCCTCGATGTGATTGAAATACTCATTATTAAATATTGTATCTCTTCTCGATCCTGATGTGAAAAAAAATAGACTTAATCAAAAAATACCCAATGAATTGACGGAAAATTGAATAATATTAAATTCAAATTTTATCCAGTCCAAATTTTCATGGGTTTTCTTTTATTTTTCTATTGCTTTAGACAAGTTCCTCCAGAATTATATATTTAGGTTTATAAAAAAATATTTTAGCAATGTAATCAATTAGCGATTCAATTTTGGTAATTCAAACAGTTCTTTATATACGGGTATAAGGTCGTGTTGTATATGGTTTTTTTTATAGGATTTTTTTTCCTAAAAACACATTTCGGCGAAGCTGCATAAATGCAATTAAAATTGTTCAAAACAACTGGTGATTAGATCGTTAAATCTACCATATCCTACATTAAAATTAATAAAAAGTATGAAGCGACTGTTTTATTTTGTTGACAACTGACAAATGATTTTCGAATAATGTGGGGGTATTTTTTGGTAGACATTTTAAAATAAAATATCTCATTTGTTATGTGATTAGTGTGAAGGTTGAATATAAATATTGTTTTGAACTGTTATACTGTAGGGTTAATAAAATCTCTTGCATATTACCCAATATGATTGTTTTATAGTAGAAAGTCATTCAATCAATGAAAGCCGAATAAACGATATGTCAAAGTGAATATGGAATGAACAAAATCTTAGTGAAATTCAATGTATTTTCAAAATGGTGGATGTATGTGAATCACGACATTGTTTTTTTTTATGTAAATAAAGTGTAGCTGTGGTGGTATTTTTCACTAATAATCAAAGTCATAATTAAGATACTACTATTTTGAATAGTTTTGTACAATGATGTTATTGATAAAATATATGTTCGATATCCAGAATATGTGTTTATTTTTCAAATCTCATATGATGAAAAGCATGTGTGGTGTTTGGATTCAATATTAATATTTTTATTAGATTTATTGCACTGACAGGCGCCTTGCTTAGATATAAAATAATTATTTAAAACCAGACGCTATGCGAGGGGCACATCAGTGTATTTATTTAATATATTGTATGATTTAAATTGAATGCATGGGTTTATTTTTTTTTCAGCCAATATTTATGATTTGGAGAATTCTAGCGGAGACGAATCTGAACCATTAGTGCATTCCACGTAGTTCATCCGAAAGAAGTGATTTTTTAATAATAAAATACTTTTAATATTGAATTTGTGTGTGCGTACGTTGGATAAGTAATAATATTTATTTGTTAAGAATATTATTTATTGTTATATACTATTCATTATAGTCATTGAAATAAACCTATATTGAATAGTTTTTATTATGTGCATGATTAGAGAAATACACAATCTATGCTTTATACACACAAACCAATGTTTGTATTTTAATGTAGTCTAGAGTTTTGTACTGCATGCATTTAGTTTAATTTAACTAATCATAATAATATATCTGCAGTCAATAATACTCATGAATATAAATGTAAAATTAGTGTTAAGGTAAGAATTTACATGAGATATTAGATTGGACAGATAGTTTAATATTTATAATGATCTTGCCAATTATTCATAAAGATTGGATTATATAATTTAAATATCAATGTTCACCAAGAATGTGTAAAAGGCTTGTGTTTTAATTTTTAGAAAATTGGTTATAATTAACAAGGTAACAAAATATTTTTATACGAGTTGTTATGGTTTTATTAAAAAAAGTACACCCATATACCATGTTTTATTATGAAAACACCTTAACATATTAATCGTTTTTTTAATGCATATTAATAAATACTAATTCGAGTTAACGAAGTATTTTATAATTTCATTTATCGACAGACAGATATTATATGTCCCGGATTTAAATTCAGGTACAGTTTTGGCTGATAAATAATTTTGTATGAATGAAGAAAATCGAGTTTTTATTTATTTTGACAGGCCACATTTATTGTCTTACTCAGACTCGTCTGCTTGGTCCGCCATCTTGATATTTATACATCCAGTTGTCTGGAAATCTTATTGACGGTTACGAGTATGTACATGCATGTTTTATTCATAAGTTGGTATAAAATAAATTAATTATTATAGAGTAATACCCGATAAACGGTATCTATTGAATATTTCAAAATTACACTGATTTCTCAGACTATTCATATGGGAAAGTTAACATGACACTACTTCAATGAACAACTAATATTTTTTCAGGTTGTTCAGGATCGATAGAATGACTGAAATCGAACATAGCGTGTGTTTTCAGGGTGTGTCTGTTGATGGTGGTTTTTTTTAAATTCAAAGAAAAAGCCAAAGCTTTTCGTTCTAATCACTTTACGTGGTCTAGTTCTCTAATATATCCACTCGGCTTATCTCTGCTGCCTTTGAACCTCACTATAAAGAACTCATTTTGACGGGATAAACTATATATTCTTTTAATTTTCCTGTAGAATATCCAAATCAATTCATTATTGTGGAATTTCCAATCTAAAGTGATCCAATAGTATAATAATATGTTTGCCTTTGGGTAAAATTTGCGTACAGTGGTATATCAAATTATCCTTAATCGATATATTATCAGGCCACACAACTAGATGTATAAATATCAATATGACGGACCAAGCAGATGAACTTTACTGCAATCAAGGTGATTAATAATGTTTAAACAACAGTAACGAAAAAAGATGTCCACCTCTATCGAGAATTCATACGAAATGACACTTAAACAATTAGTGTTGTCTCACTCAGATTCGTCTAATTGGTCCGCCATCTTCATATTTAGGTATACATCCAGTTGTTTGGCCTGCTGATATATCAGTGGTATTGCTTTTATCCATTCTAGATACTTAATTAGGCGTAAATCAAACGCACATTTGTACGGAAAATGGTTAAGCAGTTCCCACAAAAAAAAAACATAAATCAATATACTATACTAAAAGAGGCCTAAAATTTTTTTCGTATAAAAATAATATTATTAATAATAAAATAATTTATTATGACAGTTTGTGAATCTTCGGTTATTATAGTAAGTGAATATATGATGTCACCATAGAATAACAAAAAGAAAATTCATTTTCAAGGTCAAGTTCAAATGAATAACAATAACAAGTATGTTGTCATAACGCCTAAGGTCCGTGTGTGCCGTTTGAGATTATGTTGTTGTTTACGTGTTATTGTCGTTTCATGAATACTATGACGTATGCTTATAATAATACTATGGGGACCGGGTAGTTGCCCCCATGATGTTGGTCCGATGTATCAGTGCAGGAGTGAGTGTTGAGAAATAAAAGATGGAGTCACTGGCCAGTGTGTTTATTTGGAGGTTATGTATACAAAGGAGAGTCGCGTATTGCGACCATCTCGTCCGAGAGTCGAAACACAAGAGAGATTGCTACGATGCGGGAGCGGGGAGCTGTTCGCGGTAGTTTATTAGCGGCCAGCTGCATGTATAAATGTGCTGTTCAGTAGCCGCTACAATACAAATTCAAATCAGGCGGTCAATCGCCTAATAAGTAAATACGCAAGATTCTCAAACTTGGAGCATTAATGAAGGTGTGGTTGTGTTACATTTAATGTATCATTCCTTACATTTAATGATTTGAGTATCAATAAAAGACTTGTTATATTTGCAGGCACGGATTTCACATGGTAGGCTTATGAACTGTTTTGATGTCATCGCGGAAATTATATAAGCGTAGGTTGACATTTAAAAAATGTTCCATTTAGTCGTCGAGGCCGACGGAAGTATGGGGAGTGCTGCAGGAAGTTGCTTTTAGTTTGTATTTTAGCCCTCGTCTATTAACTAACCAAACTTACATATTTATCAATAAAATAATATAACTACATACTCACTCAAAACCATTTCAATTTAAACGATTACCAAGTATTACAGTCAACGTGTCGATTGTGAGTAGCTTTATCAAATCGATTGTATGGCCTTCGTATCGACTGTCTTAATTAATAATTACAATTCATCTGCTTGTATAGAATTGAATTTGCTTGATATCTCACCATGACTGAAACCCGATTACTTTTTCTTTCATGTTGATTGCAAGGGAAGAGTATCCGAATTTGACCACAATTCCCCTGGTTTTGTAAATATACAAACCTAATATGTGTAACAGAACAATTCCCAGGCATACGTACACTGTAAATACGATATAGCCCAGTCAAATTAGGAAGAAAAAGGGCCAAACCTCGGAATTTCAGCTTAGAAGCTGTAATTTTGCACAAACCTTTATTTTGGTATTATGGTCTGAAAAATCGAATGAAATCAGGTGACGGGTTTGGAAGTTATTCGAGGTGAAAGGTCACAATAATCAGTTTTTCACGATTATCTCAGTTTCTATATGTTAATAGCTCAGCTCCAATGATGTTAATACTTAGTATAAAAATTGTCGAAAATTGGATTTGTTCTTCTATCTATCCAAATCCGTCACCTGATTTTATTCGATTTTTCAGACCACCCTTAGAATATCGAAATAAAGGTGTATACAAAATTACAGTTTTTTTGCTAAAATTCCGAGGTAAAACCCTAATTTGACTGGGCTAATAGTAAAGTTACTTAGAGACACTTATGATTGGTTTTATGTTAGTTAATGCCTCGTCTGAGCCTCGGGCGAGGCACTAATTAACAAAAAACCGATCAAAAGTACAGCAAAGCTACTCTATTACCGTCTTTACGGTGTACATTTACGGCGACGCACGCCTAGGAATCTAAAACTTAGTAAAAGTAACGAAATATATTTAATGATTATATTCAATGATAAAATACGCATTTATCCATCAAACATCGGAAAATTGTTTCATGGAAAAATAAATTATTATTAGAGTTTCTGCGAATAAGTATATAATATATTCAGTTATTAATTTGGTATGAGTTTTCAGTTAGCAAAAATTCAAACAAGAAAATGCCAAATTATAACGCTCGATTTAATCAATTTTTTTTTTTTTTTGTAAATGTGATTGATAAAATGAAATAAACAATAATACCTACTTTACTCGATAAGAAAAATTATCGATAGGATTTTAATAATTGAGAATGAAAAATAAAAAATACCCTTCATTTTATTAAATAATTAATTTGGATTGCTTGTTAGTAGCAACCATATATCTTTCAGCTGATAATAATAAATATCTGCAAGGCTAAAAAAAAAGGAAAAAAAATGCGTTATAATAATACTCGATTTAATCTAAATTATATATTTTTTGTAAATGTGATTTTGAAACTGAAATATATAATAATACCTACTTTAGTCGATATGAAAATTTATCAAAATTACTTTAATAATTGATAATGTTTTAAGGGTAGGGAATTTCAAAACATATAAAATACTAATTAATTAATTTGGCTCACTTGTTAGTAGCAACCATATTTCTGATATTAATAAATATCTGTCAATAAAAAAATTCGCTATACATCCCCATAAAATATTCTGTATTAGTTGAAGTCCACTGTGTATTATTTGATATATGTTATGTTTTCACTGAAAATGATATAATGTAATATTTGGGCAGAGGCTTTGGCATTTCTGTACATTGTGCATCAAATATTATGACATTTATAAAAGGTAGCATCTGATCAGTGATCCTTTTTATGTTTACCAACCACGATGTATTGTAAAACTTTTATAAAATAATAATTATTGCTGTCATAGGTATAGGTCTATTTTTTTAAATATCCATACTTTCAGTGGCAATTTCGGGGGTTTGCTTTGATAACCTTTAGCAGGCTTTAGTATCATTGGGGACGAGGCCTACTTTTGATGGAAATTGACCAAGTGCCAACAACTCGACTTGGCATTTTGGCCATCATCACTACTCCTTTATAACTACGAAACAAAGCCTCCGTGCAAACAAATGTTAGAAGTTCATTTTCAAGACATCACCTCTATGTATAAATATATCGTTAAATGTCACTACACACTTCACATACTACATTAGTGGAATTAAAGTCTTACGTAAAGTAGGCCTTCATCGATATGAATAAAAACGATTTCATACATTGTGTAGTTGATTTAGCATTAAATGCACAAACGGTATAATAAATATTGTGCAAACATATATTTTTATTTTTTTTATTTATCTAATATATATATATATATATATATATATATATATATATATATATATATATATAACTCATTCAAGGCTTTTATTACTAATACCAGATTAATAACTGAATATATTATATAATTATTCGCAGAAACTCTAATAATAATTTATTTTTCCATGAAAAAATTTGATAAATGCAAAAGCGTATTTTATCATTTAATATAATCATTAAATATATTACGTTACTTTTACTAAGTTTTAGATTCCTAGGCGTGCGTCGCCGTAAATGTACACCGTAAAGACGGTAATAGAGTAGCTTTGCTGTACTTTTGATCGGTTTTTTGTTAATTACTGCCTCGCCCGAGGCTCAGACGAGGCATTAACTATCATAAAACCGATCAAAAGTGTCTCTAAGTAACTCTACTATTAGCCCAGTCAAATTAGGGTTTTACCTCGGAATTTCAGCAAAGAAGCTGTAATTTTGCATACACCTTTATTTCGATATTCTAAGGGTGGTCTGAAAAATCGAATAAAATCAGGTGACGGGTTTGGATAGATAGAAGAACAAATCTAATTTTCTACAATTTTTATACTAAGTATTAACATCATTGGAGCTATAGAAACTGAGATAATCGTGAAAACTGATTATTGTGACCTCGAATAACTTCCAAACCCGTCACCAATATAAATGTTTATTCAATGAATATTAGAGTTTATATTTAATTTGTTTTAATCTAAAACCATCATTCCCAAAAATATATATCTATATAAAAATATATATTATTACCTGAAATATGTTAACAATATAATTAAAGAACATTAAGTCTGATATTTAAATTAAAACCCCGCGTGTAACTTAACACTATGTGACACTTTCTATAATAAGTAATTTTTAAAATGGATCACAGTGTAATCACAAAATATTTACTTAATAAATATTTAACATTAGACAGACACACCTTTATTTATTTAGTCACATAAAATCACTCATTGATAACATTTTTACAAACATGTATTTTATCTTGAAAAAATATTTGTTATCGTATTTTAATTGACACATATTGTATTTGCAAAGACAATTACATTGTTTTTTACGTTTAATAGTAATGATTAAAAATATAAATGCTAATATGTTATGAATAATTTCTAATTTAATTATTAAGTCTATTTTTCATTACCAAAAATAGGTGCATGATTTTTTAATCAAGAATATCAATAATTGTATTGGTACACATAAACTTACGAGCTGATTAAATAAATTAATTAAATTAACTGACGAGTGGGACTTCCCGTAATGCTCTAGTGGTACTGCAGTATGATATATTAATATAACATATATTTATACATTAATAAATAAATAAAATATATTGAAATTTCGCCTTCCATTTAATAAATACAATTAATAATTGAAATACCAATTAAAGTCACTAGATTTAAGATTTATTTAATATATGTACATCTTTGACTATTTATTTTTAATATATTTATGGTTAAATAATTTAATTAATTTTAAACAACAAATCATAGTCATTTCGTAATAAGATTCATTTGAAATAAAAAAATGTCAATACCCAAACTGTATTTAGTAATAATTCTAATATTTTCGGGACACTCTACTTCCCGTTAAAATACAATTGATGATTTAATGCAATCCACCGTTTTATTTTGTTTTTTATAATTACTTAAATGCGTTTTTATAACCTTTAAATGTTGTATTTTATTAATACATATAATATGTATACTATGACAAGACATCTTATGGCATATTTTAACGAGGTATACTTTTTGGGATACTCTTGGCTCATCAGCATAATCTTAATTATTTATATTAATTGAAAAAAGTGATAGTAGTCAGGCTGTAGTTTGAGGTGTGGCATCCCATTAGGCCAAGTTCAGAATATTGTTCTGGTTGGTTTTAGTAATACTGGTTGTTTTTCTAATTCACCCCCACGACCAACCCTTGTGTCCCTGTCTCTATGTATTATTTGTATGTACACCCTTCGTGACCACTGAAGATGATTAAAATCCTCATTTTGTTCGCGTGACCGACCATTCTTTTTTAGGAAATATCAACCTTGATGATTTGGCGCAGAGTTGTCCATCAGTTAAACTTATAAATCATCGATGAATAAAGCAATTAAGGCTCAGATACAATGGAAAAGGGTGTGCCATGGATCTATATATGTATAGATTGAAATATTATTCTATTATTAAAATAATTTGTAATAAAACCTTCCCTTAGCCCATTGAAGGTTGTGGTAACAACATATAAAAATCGTTCTTAAACAACACTTATTTAAATTACACTATATACAGACTGGACTTGAATTAACTGATAATATTTTAGGGGGTGGTAGGATATCCCAAATATAAGTGAAAAAAATATATTAAATATAAAAAAAATCCAAAACAATTTAAAAATATTAATAGTTCTTTTAGAAACGAATTTTTGTCCCCATCTTGGAATCAGTTATTTCTGTGAAGTACGCAGTAATGTGTATTATGTCTATTAAATACGTAATTAATATTTTTTTAATATTTAATATATATTACAATTTCTTTATAAAAAATGAATTTTACATTGTTCATATAATACAAAACATTTTATGAATTAGACTTAGGTGTACAGAATATATAAATCTTTTAACCCATAACTAACATGAGAATAAATTTTTATTAATTAATTTTTATTTGACATTAGAAATACTTTACATATATTAAATAATGGGAAAAAAATAAATAACCAATATTAACAAAAACATTTACAAAGTCTTATGCTTAAAACTAAATAACAGATTTATTGGGTAAAACCATATAAAATTTTCTAATGATATCAATTTTGGATATATAACATTTAATATTGTTTTTCGCTTATATTTGCGATACCCTACCATCCCTTAAAATATTCTCAGTTAATTCAAGTCCACCCTGTATATAACTTATGAAAAAGAAATGGGTTCGAATCCTGCATAAGTTAGTTGTAGTACCAAGAAAAATCGTATTTTTCAGATTAATTATATTGAATATATTTTATAACATTTTGGGGAATTAATAGTTCAATTATAAATAACATAATGATAATGATTAGAATATTAGAGTTTGCTATATTAAAGGGAGCATGTATGTAAAGTAAATGTCAAACTTTACACACAGAGCCGAATTAAATTATCTCAAAAGGATTGATAAAATCGTACCCTATGTTACAAAATATTTTTAAGATTTTCGGTGTGACTTATCATGGTCTTTGATGAGTAATGCAAGTCTAAAGTAACGTTTACTCTACAATATTAAAAAACGAAGAGTAGCTAACACGTGCAATTTAATAAATTAATACAAAAACATCATCACAGTGTAGATATTATTTTTTCTTATTAGATCTCATCTATTCAAATATACAGTGTCCATAAAATACGGTTTTATTCTAATTATTAATATATGTTATTTCACGAATATTATAAGAATTCTAAGTAATTATCTTCATAAGTCAATAGCGCGTTTCAGATATGAACCAAATTGTGTTGGCTATAATATTACAAAGTATAATCATTATAATTAATTATTATAATAATGGAGTTGATTTAATGGTGTTAATATTACAAAGAAATGGGTCAAGTTTGTGTGAATTGAAAACCATAATAATTCGTATGTAGAATTCCATTAAGTTGTATTTCAAGTGCACTGTGAACTTAAATTATGCAATACATTTAACAGTAAAAGCTCAAAAACAAATAAAAAAAAAATGTTCATTTTAAAAGTAGGTATGATGACGTTATGAACGAGTCTAGGATTTTACATCATAGATTTTTAATCAATAAAAATATTTTTATTGGGAAACATGGAAAGGTGAAAAAATATAAAAAAAGTTTTCCTTTAATTATAATGTTTGCCTTTAAAATATTTTAATTATTTCAGATAAATATGGATGAAATTCCCTACGGATTTATTCATACCTAATATATATTTTTATTTTAGTGTAAGGATAATAAATATTAAAAAAATATCAGTAATTAAATGACAGTGGGTTTTTAATTTTGGATAAAATAAATGTGTGAAATTATTTGTATAGTTTTTTCATTCAGAATGAGTATGAGAAAATTTAACAAATAAAAATATATACATATTATTCTTTTTTTAATCACTATAAATAATTTTTTGAAAAATAGGTTTATACTATACACAATCCTAATGAATAAAAAAATTTAAAATACTATTGCTTGATATTTTTTTATTGATTATTTTTAAGAACTCATTGTTTCTGTACATGTAGATAATTATATCGCAAAATGTCATTTTTAATGCATTTACCACTGATTAGAAAATGAAGGTGTGATAAAACATTTTTTAACATTATAATTTAAATACTATATAAGTGATCGAAGCTGTAATTTTTTTTTATATTTGAAATAGAATGGTAAAAATGCTGGAGTCATGGTGGGCGATACATTTTTAGTTGAACACCGGTGTTCGAAAGCAACGGACGTGTTCTTGAATATTTTGATCTCAGAACCGTAAACATATCGATATAAACAGTTTTAAAGTAAAAAAATATATACCATGATTCAATTAGTGCACATATTTGAGCGTTAGTTTAATAATATAAGGTACGTTATTTAATAATATTCCAGTTCAAATCGACACGGGTGGTAAACTTGGCATTCCTGCCAATTTTTATTCAGTTTTTTTTTTGAAATATGAGTGTACTGTACTTATAACAAAAGTAAAAAAAAACAAGTTTGTCAACACGTAGAAATACACACTGGTTTGTTAAGAAAATGTTACTCGTGAAATAGGACATGTTCTTAATTAATTCATTAAAAACTCATACTTAATAAATTAATTATTATAATCACAGCCGTTTAAGATAAGTAATTTGTTCTACAAACATAAGAAATAAACAGTAGGGTCATTTTTAATAAATGTATAATCATTTTACTTGGAAAATGTGAATGCAGTTTTAGAGGAAAGAGAAATGTACACATAATTAAATAATTAATTAAAATTTGAAAAGAGAATGAACAAATGCAAATCAGTTGACGCTCAATTGTTTCGGATTCATATTCAGTCTTTGTTGATTTTCTATACAAAATATGTTATAAAAGAGACTTGACATATGTTTTTTTCGATATTAATCTATAATAAATCGTGTTTTATAAGTATTTCGTCCGAAGAGCAGTTTCATGTTTGTGATTCATACAGTGTTGTATTTTAAAAGCGTCTTGTTTTTATCGGGGTCAGCGTATATTTACGCTTGACAATCTTCGAATTAGAATATATAATTTAACGCAAGCATAGTTATTATTTGAAAAATAATTTAAAGAAAAGTTAAATTTTGGCCAACACCCAAGTGGATCGAGTGCAACTTGGGAATGACAAATACTTTTGTCATACTGTGCACACATTCTACTGAGTTTTGTGGGTTAAAGACATCAAAAATAGTGGCTAGATAATAAGATTTCAGTATAATCGGAAAAACGAGTTTGGAAATAAGATTGGATAGACGAAACATCGATGAAAAGGATAAATTCCCGTTTATATTTGTATGACATCTCCTTTTGACCGCACTAAAAATAATTTGGTTTAATTTAACTATTTAGCTTATATATTTTAATTTATAAAGGATTTGAACCCCACAACTGCAGTATTTGTAGCTGCGCTTTACTATTCAATAAATAAATAATATGCTTTCTGCGAATTAATTTATTCATCGTTAACCCGAATATATGCGTATGCTGTAATAAAACACATAAATTATTTAAACAGCCTTGTTTATTCATGATTTTTATTGAAATGTCCCACAAAGGCGTATACATATATGTCTAATTTATATTTAATTTTAAATTGAATGCATATCCTTCGATATCCAACAGGTTAGGTCAAATATTATTTGCACCATTGAAGATTAGAACAGGCGGAAAAGCTTTTCAAATACAGAAACGTGTTGGCCGAAACTCAAAAGACATAAAATACAAACATAAACCTCATTTATAACAACTATTTGGCATCGACAATTGATAAAATAATAGCAAACCCTTTAAAAATGCCGATTTTTATGATTTTAACAGCCAATATCGCTACAGAACAAAGCAAATAGTACTTTGTACATACGTTATTATTTGTTGAATCGATTTGTATCAAAGATTAATCTAAGAGCTTTTTATGTGTGCTGTTGTGTTAATATAAAAAATGCATTTAACTGTTATCGATGGGTTATTAATACAAAAACGTATCTACAAATATATTACAAGAAGAGAAGAAAATAAATAATTTTCACCTTGAAAAATTATTGCTATATACATATTTTTTTTAAATTGTCAAGCGTGTTGTTTTCATAAATTGGAACGTGGTCAGGTTGTAACATAAGCGGGCTGTGGCCACCTGCAAATATTGTAGTCCCTAAAATCCAATAGGTCCGTAATCCAACACTTTTTTCAAGATTTTTCTTACAAAAACATCCGAATTGATCATTTAAATTACATATTATTTGTCATTGAATATATAAAGCAACTTTATCATATTAAGTGAAAGATGGTGTAATATTATTAGAAAAATCAACAAGTGACAGATAAATAAAACGCGCAGTAACAGCAGCGCCCCAAGCGGCTGTCACACGAAACCTTTGGTGACTAAATTCATCTTAGTCTATGACGTCTTAAGTATTATTATACATATAAAACTATGACATTATTAAAATATAAATAAGCAACTGATATAAATTCAGCTTTTATTACCAATAGTAAATATCATTAGAAGTAAAACTGCATATTTAAGTCAAAATCGGAATTATTGTAAGTACATTTATGTGTTAATAATTCATCGAACCAAGCGTTGGTCAAATAACTAGGGAAATATATGGCGATGTAAAAGAAGGTCATCAACCAGATGGTCAGTTGACATTATGTAAAAATTAATCATTTTAATAAAAACGAATTATTTTGAGTGTTGTAAGACAAATTTATGATATTATTATTGACTTTAAACTACTAAAATGTGCATTTAATAGGCGGAAAACGAATGGATACTCATTCACATGGACATATATTCCAAATCCACCGAACCAAACTTTTTGTTTAATTAACCAAGCATTTATTTGAAATGTCACTGATTTGTAGGTTTTTACTATTCAAAATTTTGTGGTTTGAATGAAAACGAGAGAAGTTTGGCTATTCCTGTTAGTCATTTCTGAAAATCATATATACATACATAGAATATTTTAGAGGTATCGCTAATATAAGCGAAAAAAATAAATAAACAAAACAAAAAAGAAACAGCTAATTCCAAGATGGCGGCCCAAACTCGATTTAAGAACACTATTTTTTTTTTTTCAATTATTATTGCGATTCCCTACAACCGCCTAAAATATTCTCAGTTAATTCAAGTCCATCCTGTATATTGTCTATGACCTTTTTTTGTACACTGTTTAATTTTTCATATTTATTTATTTTTTAAATATTTCTTTAAATAATTATAGAATTCCACCAAGTATTCAACACGATAAATAATTTATTTATTAGTATTTTAGTCAGTGTTTACAGGGTGAAAATTTGCCTACATTAATTCCATAAAAACCATGAGCAGAAAATTAAATTCATACAACATAATGTTCCAGATTAAGCGGTCTATAAAAAAGTTCTAGATCATATTTACGTATTTTCAAAAAAATGTATTTATTTCCTACAAACATGATATGTATTGAGAGATAATGAGGCCACGTATAATTTGGTAATGTCACAGGTCAATACGTGCAAGTAAATGTATAATATTTTATTATTAAATTGATAAAACAGTGTCAAAGAATTTACAAGAGGTACGTTTGACCTCTGTTATTTAAATAAGGGATTTTCTATTAGTTTATTTGGCGATTACGTCACACCAGAAACACATTGACAATAAACGGTTGTTTGATCAGTTACAAATACTGTCTTTACAACGAATAAACAAACATCTCCAATACTAAACACAGAGTGTTGTTTTACTATCTTTGTCATGTCGTAATACCGATTTATATTAATTAGACTATTGTTAATGGGATGCTTTGTTGTAAACTCTGGACAAGCTAAGATATTGTATTTGCTTTTATATCTTTTATTCTTTTATTCTTAAAACGGATTTTCAGGGGGGGAATCTTAAATAATAATGTATGGTTATGTTCGGTTCAAATCTTGTTCGAATAAAAAATATGATTTGATCGGGAATTATATTTATAAAACTTCGATCAATCGACTCGATCCAGGTTTATTTTTTTCCTGCCGCTCTGTCGTATCGGTTACCTGTAATAGTTAAATAGATCAACGATCAACGGTTATATTGAAAAATAAATTAACACAAGATCAAAAACCCCCAATAAAACCTTAAAAAACTATTTTTTTTTGTAATTTAAACTCCAAAAACCTCTTTTTAAATAATTACAATCAATTATTTCTATGCAAAATATGTATGTATGTATGCTAAAAGAGTTTCTTCATTATTTAATAAACTATTATTTATTAATATTGACCTGTTTTTATACTAGGATCGGTTAGGATTGTCATCTTTTAAAGAAAAATAGATTTTTTTTTAAATTAAAACGCCCTTGACGTATATAAACAATACAAGCTTTTATATAAATATGTATAAAGTATGGCATAATATTTAATTAATTTCACCAGAAGCACGTTCATTTTATGCAAAGACGTCAATTAAATCAATAAATTTAATTTATTTCACAATTTTATTACAAATTATCAGTACGAACCTTATTTGTTATCATTAGGTAGACAGTATTTTTAAGTTCACAATGAAAAAAAACAATACTCCGAAAGAAAATTATACATTCAAATTGACTGATTTACTTCCATATTTCGTATATAAAATAATAATTAAATCATACATGTATTAATGGGGCTTCATAAGTGAAGGAAGTGTGTCGGTTATGGTATTAAATTTTCAGTACTTTTTTATGGCTCGGGTCGGGCCATGTTTGTATTTATATGAAAAATTCACAACGCATAGACCCTGAAACGTTTCCGTGACTTTCAGTTCCGATATACTGTTGTATTTATCTGTGTGTGTGTGTGCTTCTGAAAATATTTATTCATTCATTGATTAACTCGCATACACTTGATATTTCTATTATGTACGTAGGCTTTTTTCAACACACTGTGTAATGAGTTATTGATTTGTCAACTGTGAGAATTGCAATTAAAACTTGTCAATATGATATACAAAGGTGTGTTACTGTCAAAGTAGAAATTATATATTTAATGGTTTTTTCGCCTAATATGATAAATTGTTAAAAATAAATACAATAAATAAAATGGCTCATTTTAGATCCGAAAGTCCTTTCAGAAGACATTTTTATTTTTAATGCTCGAAATAAAAAAAGTACAAAAATTGGTTGAATATGAATGAAATACTAAATACAAGTTTTTCTTTTTTATTAATTTCACATTACCAAAATAATTCACAAGTCTTCGCATTAGAATTATGTATTTTATTACTTAGAACTAACTGTACGATAATCGTTGCAATATACATATTTGGTTAATGCCATGCTAAATGAAAATCGACTATTGAGATTTTTAAAAATATATTTTTTGTTTTTTAGACATAACCACGTGTTAATTCACTGTCTGTCGATGATCTTAATAATAACTAGTTACACAGGACACCAACTTAATAATCAGTATAAATCAGAGTATAAACCTGGATCAAGACGATCGACAAATTGACGAGACTTCCATGCTATTATTTAATTATATCATCTAAAGCGACACCAAAATAAAATAATCGGTTGATTGATGCTATTAAAGCTACATTAATAAAAATAATTTGGATATTAATTGTTGAAGTTTGACATGAACAAGACCAAAATATTAGGAACAATTATATTTTATTTATTTACGCCCCGAGGATAATTTTTTGAGAGGGTTTTTTTAGACGCAAAAATTGTTGATTGTATGTCAGTGATCTTAACTATTACTAGTTATACAGGTCACCGACTTAATAATCATGAAAGTTTAATCGAAGGTTGAACCTAAGTCTTTGCAATATTCTTTGCAAGTTTTAGAGGAGTTCCCAATTCCCCTCCATATGCCACAACGGATGACAAATCATTCTATAGGAGCTCCAGATCACTGTCACAACCAATGGGCATGAATATCTTCGTCGCACGTCGTCAGGAGGCTGTTAATAAAAATGTTAAATAAAAGCGGCCCTAACGTCGAACCTTGATTCACACAATTATAATTAATAATGTATTAATAATTGATTATTATTTCAGATTGGCGAAAGGGAATGGTTGTGGCTATGTCGGTGTATCTTTATATATATTTGAATGGTAGTGAAAGGTGAATTGATGGCTGAAGAGTCTCCGCCCCCAGTGAGGCCCCCCAGGAGGGCGGAGCTCGAGCTCAGGAGGCTCCGGGCCTTGGATGCACCAGCTCCATTGCCCATAAGACTTCAACAATCTAATGGAGATCCTCAGTCGCCCAACGGAAGTGTTCCTGAAGAATCCCTCAATAAAGGTAAGAGATATCCTATACTAAGGCTTTATGTGTACTTTGAAAAGGTCAGTGATATTCCCCGGGGAAAATCTTATATAAAATCTATTGCGTGACAAATAATATACCTAAGAATTATTGTTGAATTTGATTATAAATATTATCGATTATCGAAGGGAGTATATGTTTTATTAAAATGATTTTTCTTTTACAAATTTTCACTAAATCTTAAATAAACTTATTAGATGCGGATGATATAAAATTTTGACGATGTTTTCAAATTACATTTATAGAGGTAAAAAAGCGAGGATATTTTTAAAACTTCTATGAACTATGAAAGATTTCGTTCTATTTCCATTTAGTACATTTTTTTTTAACTTTCAGTATAAGGTAAATTGATTAAATGATGGATGATTCAGTATATTGTATATAAATTATGAATGATTCACTATATTACTCGTTTTTTTTCAATCTTCTCTGGTCAACGTATGATACACGTGTATTTCCATTGTTTTCAACATATAAAAGAGTTATTTATTATACGTGATATAATTTAGATGTGGTTAGAATTGGAATATAATAAAATGAAGGATATACAAGAATAAAGCAATAAGTCCACTTCTGCTTGAAATTGAGTTAATGGTGCCATTTTTTAGCCCTTGAAAAGTATTATTTAATTTATAAATGCGATTTGGTTGCATTTGACAATATGAACTGATAATTGTTATCACTGTCTTATTATACATAATTAAATTACCTATATAAAAAATATATTTTAACTACCAGAACTAACTAACAGAAACTACAGATGATAATTTGACTTGGCTATTTTTTTCTCCCCCGAAATATTGATGATACGACTAAGTGCGTTTTGGCATTAGATAAAGTAATAAAAAACATATACAAATGCATCCCTAACTAACATACGATTTACGTCGATATGTTTATGTAATACTCAGGTAAATTAATTAGTTTAATGACTACTTTCTAATATATTCTTACCTGAACCAAACCTAACTTCACCAGAATGATGTGAAGGTGCTTTGTATAATTTTCTATGTGGAACATTTCACATTCATCAAACGCACCCGGGGTTTTTAGTCAGCATTTAATTGATAAATAACAATTAATACCTGTGCATACATATTATATATGAGAATGCAAGTAACACAATAAGGTAGGCATTAGTTACATTATTAAATTCTGCGCATTAAGTTAAAACACGTAACTACATTTATGGTTTCTTGTCCAGTACACTCTTTAACTTTGTCCGCACTGCAATTCCTTGCGAAATGCTCGTCCAAATATTAATATTCACATATGCGGTGGTCTGCCTGTTTCTATATCTCGTGAGACTAATGGACTGGATCTTCATATATCAAGAACTGAAAAAATTGAGGATTCAATCTGTCCAAGTACAAAACTGATGCAATATGTTTGAAGACGGCATCGACCTTATAATAACCTTTTATCTTGAAATAGATAAGTGTGTGAGTTCCGGAAAATTGACTATAAACATATATAAACACTGGTCACGTATTATTCATTAGTGTTGTACTCGGCTAATTTAATTAGTGAAGTATCGAACGTCGAGCGTAACGGACCGGCTCTTGTCACATTTGTGAAATTAGGATGTTAAGATGACTTAGTCCAGGATTATATTGATGATAAGGGATCAATAAACATGGAATACTTGAGGAGATGGTTCGGGATCCTTCAGCAGTACAGGAGAAGAAGGCTTATTGGTATGTCTCATATTATTCATCAGTACTTCTCCACATTTATTATATCAAAATTGATTCACCACTATGCACAAATTTATTGGATTTAATTTTAAATTTAGTAATTTATTAAAGATAGTTTATTTTTATACTATCGTTATAATTATACAACACACCAGCGTAACCAATAATCTTATTAATGATATTTTTGTGTGAAATTTTATTTATTTTTTTAATGAGGGAATAAATTTAAGGACGGATCCAGGTTTATTTTGATTTCCTATATTTTAAGGTAAATACTGAGTAACTTAAGTCGGTTACATGTGTAACTAGTAATAGTTAAGATCACCGACAGACCATAAAATAACACGTTGTTGTATCTAAAAAACCAATTTTTTTGTAAAAACTTTGTCGAAAATCGTATATATATAAATAAATTATCAGAACTGAAGATAATATTGCCAATATGTCATTTTAATATAAATAAACATGTATTTAAAAAATATTCACAACCTCGGACAAAGCACAATTAAAAAATATATTTTTCGAGGATTAAGCGATATTTATTAATTAATTATTTAACCACCTTAGAAATAATTATGTAAAAACTAGTTGAATACTCACATTTTATGAACAGCGGAATCGGAATCACCTAATGCCTCGTTTTCATGTTTTTTATTTTCTTTTATAAACTGTCTACTTGTAAAGTTTTCTGTGGGGACATTTTTCAGGGGTTATTAAACGCCATTTAATTTTTGCGTCACCCGCGAAAAGTCGCTCGTAAAAGAAGCGATTATTTTTTCTCGTTATGGCAAGTTGTAATTATAACCGTAATTATGCACTATGAATATATTATCGATGGCCGAATTAGTATTAAGTATCTTCGTGTATTGTGGTAAAAGTCGATTGATCGTTGAACGGATATAATCTAGTAGTGGAAAGGTCGACTATAATCTCTGTATAGAATCACCACAATTATTTTTCAATATTACACTATAAAAAATATACCTTTATGTGTATGCCACTAATAAACTATTTGAATGACACACCATATTGTAATTTGACTTTTTTCAATGACAATGTGTTGGCCATCAACACCCGAAAATGTAAAAAAAAAAACAAAAAAAGTCCTCTTATTGTAATTTAAAATGTTCATTGTTGTATTTATTTATTTGTTTGAAATGAGCTGTTTAAGAAACCATTTATGAAGGTATTAATAATATGCTGGATGGTTTTTATGGATTTTTTTAAATTAATTTTAAATTATTTCACAATTCGATTCTCTCATTTGTGATAGTCATAATTATATTACTACTAATAATATTTTACATGCACTAAAATTGTGTAATTATTTAATTCGTAATTAAGGATTAAAAAATCCCGTATATTGTTTTAATTTTAGCTGTTAGCTAATTACACTTTTAAATATAAATAAAATACTAATAGATATTAAAGGGGTGGGTGGATTAAGGGCGTATACTACTGAAATTATCAGTTTCGATATAATCGAGTAAATCATTATTTGATGTGCAATATGACGAAGTATGAAAATACATTTTGTATTTGGTAACAGATAAATGCATATAATACAGAGTTTATTATAAGCATTTATCTGTTACATTTATTGTTATTATAGGCATTGTTGTTATAATTTTGAGTTTATTAAAAAAGTCATTTAACGGAAAAGGGGCGTATCTCGTAATCCGTTCTTATTCCACACAGGCCTACATTAGTTGTTGTATTACAAATATGAGATTTTTTTACATACAAGACGAAAAAAATGGTATGAAACACAAATTCAAAGTATATAAAAATTAAACTATGTATAGTATTAAAAAACAGAGAAATTATATAAATTAATATAAAGTAATGTGCAGGAGGCAATGTTTTCATATAAGGTCGTTCCTACACAAGTCCTGTAGGCAGCAGAATTGGTAGAAAAGAGATCGCCCAGCAATTCAGCAAGCGCAAATTCGTTTTAAGGAGAATGATATATTTAAGAAAATATATATTAATAAACATAATAGTAAAACTAAAATGAGAAAAATGGGTTTTCGCATTGAAATGGTTTTAAATTTTTTTAATTAAACTAATTAGTATATGAAATTTTACAAAGAAATTTGTAATTGAATACAGATTCAATCATTAAAAAATATTTTTGAAATTAAATAGTACATAATGTTGATGGATATATTACAGTCGTGTCTTGAAATATCAAACAGTTTATATTAGAAGTATGAGCTTATCAGCAAAAATACATACCAACTTTGTACGTAGTGTCTCAAAGAAAATATTTTCCAAAGATTACATTTCTTCTCCGAAGAAATGAAATTTTGCAGTGCTGAACCGAGCAAAAAAAATTAATGCAGTAAAATAACAGAATGTGGGATTCTTTAAAATGGATGAACGTAATTTATTTTAATCAAATATATTATTTACTGTGATGTCGGGTCATCGTGGTGTTAAATTGCTTTTATTTTTGCTAGTTGAGAGAATATCGATTGGTACTTTTATGTCCAATAAGACCTTGCAGTTTAATGAAAGACGAGGCTGAACGCTTCGTTTAATTAGTCAATTTAAATAAGCACAAATAAATAGAATCTCGTCATGACAATTTGTCACCGACTTCGACAATCATCGATAACTGTATTCATTTTAAAAACCAGGAAATTAGAGTAAACCTGGATAGAGACAATCAATTTTTGTTATAATTTTCCATCGAAATATTAATAATTATTTAGCAGGGTTCGGGCCACGGTATTTTATTTATATTAGTTGAACTATGATTGCATTCAATCAAGATTTGGTCCAAAAACTACGAATTCGCAAACAAAAAATTCGAGTAATAAACTTTTATATTTCCTATATTTTGGTACTTATTTGAAAATCCCATTTTTCTAATAAATTAAAAATATTAGCAAGTAATCGATGTTTCAAATAAAAAAATGTAACCTTGGGTTATTTGTGGATCTTCCACCAACCGACTCAAATATATAATATCTAACATTTAATTGAATACGGCTCTAAAAGTGCTATTATCTCTACAAAAATCATAAAAGTGGTTAATTACAAAGATATTGTATCAATTAATTCCAACTAATAATAATAATATTATCTTTTAATTGTTTATGTGGATTCAATGAGACAATTTTCTCTTCGACAGCTCGTTTTTAATTGCCAGACTGCATAAATGGGTCCAGTCTATTCGTACACACACTACTTATTACACTTTTATATTGAATAAGGCTCATATTATATATGTTTTTTATTTTTTGTGATAAACTTATGTTATGGAGTTATGGACGATAAAATAATATTAAAAGGGACATATCGCCTGCTCCAGCGTATAATATTGTAAGTGCAAAAAAAATCTCTTTATGGAACTGAGCCACATATTGCATGTATGAAACGTCAAAAAATGTTGATTTTCAATCATTATTTAACCTATTAAGTGGGACTTTTTCGAAATAGTAAAATAGTATTATTTGACCGGCAACTAATGTAGATTCATCCATTATCTATAACACATTTCATGTCTCTGTCAATAGAAGGTATTTAATCGTAAATTGTTATATTTTATAAATAATAATTAAACCGAGTGACACGTGACAGGCAGTGTTACCAGATTGAATATGTGGCTGATTTCCATAAAGACTTAGAGCACACAGATTTTTTTTGCACCTACGATATTATACGCTGGAGCAGGCGATATGTAACAAACAACAGCATACATTATCGGCGATGGTTTATAGTGTAATTAGTGTTGCAGTTAATTACAATGATTTACATATAAGAGCGAAGGTTGTACCCAATATTAATGAGTATATTATGGTGTGAATGTATGAAAGTGTGGTGAACAAGTGCAAGTGCTCCCATGCAAGTGTATCCATACATAATCTGTAATCGATAATCCATTCAATAATTCAAGTCGAGGTCGAGGATAATTCTTTAAAATTATATATGCATCGCACTCCTCAACACATTACATAAAGGTGCATCCACATTGACCTCCATGTTTATTATCTGTCAAAGACGAAGGGGATGATTATTAAGCCGGGATGATATAAGAAACATTCTGTAATCACATACATAAATGTATTATTAATCCATCAAGCGATTAATAATTGATTAAATTGCTCGTGTCCGCTTTATTATTTCAGTAGCTGAGTTTATCTATAATGGTAGGTTCATTTTTATAATGGAAGTTCAAATAAATATAACATATGTATGTAAAATGGGGCAATACAAACAATCATCGTTCATCAAATATTTACAATTATTTGACAGAAGCAATTTCCCCGTATTTTTATAATACATAATTAATATAAGCTCAATATAATATGTATTATATAAAAATATTTTATTTTGAAATCAGTGCTGTAATTAACTACTCTCAAATTGTTGATAGTGTTGACTTATTGGTGGAATTACATAATTTAAAGAAAATTGTTTGGTATCGAAAGCACTCATATATCCTAATAACATCTGTGGAAATTACAACTTATAATTTTCTTTAACTACTTTCAATTATTATAACGTTAATAAATAATTATTAAAATGTTGAATGAGACCGACACCGCCCATTAGAAGGCCGCACAATTATGTATTTATTATAAATATGAAGATTGCTGAACATGCAGATGAAGCATCACTAATTGTTTCACTCAGGCTCGTCTGCTTGGTCCGCCATATTGATATTTATACATCCAGTTATCTGGCATTATTATTTCTTACTCGATTTTACTTCGACATAAATAATTATTACTACAGTTTAATGAATGTGAATGCGTATTTTTATTATACATTTAAAATCATTAAATTATTTAAATAGGCTGTTTCATTCGATTGAATTTGAGTGCGTTTGATAAAGGTTTTTCACATAACGACAACTATTTGTTTGTTAATCGTTAACCAGTGTAATAGCTCAAAGAATAAGGTGGTCATGGTTTCAAATCCTGCTGAAAAAAAAATGAGATGGGGAATAATACTAATAAAAATACCCAATCGATCATCTTCATCCAGGATTACTAAGATTTCCTGGTTTGTTAGGTAAATACTGATTATTAAGTGACCTGTGTAACTAGGAATAGTTAAGATCACCAACAGACAATGGATTAACACGTTTTTGTGTCTAAAAAACATAAAATATATATTAAAAAAACCTTCTCAAAAGTCCTTCAACGATTTTCATATACAGATTCCATTAACCAAATATATTGCATCGGTTATGATACAGTAAAAAAAATGTATTGATGAATTTGAAATAAAAAGTGTAAGTATTTCTGTATGAATTCAACCTTGGTGGAATTTTAATGGATAAATAAAAAAAAACAAAATGTCTTCAGAAGGGACTTGTCCATCTAAAATGAGCCATTTTATAATATTTATTGTATTAATTGTTATCATTTGAATACAAATTAATAATATTTTATTATGTGCCTTCCCCCTCTTCACCACATTTGTAAAAATTTATTTATTTTTGTCGAGCAGAATTCGATGACCATTTATACACACAAAACATTTTAAATTGTATAAATTAGGTGATATGACAATTTCTAAAAGGAAACATGTCTAAAATCTAGCAATTTTTTAGGAAGCAACTTAAGTCGGGCAGAGCTGCTCTGTCGGTGACTTGTGTAACTAGTAATAGTTAAGATCACCGACAGATAATGAATTAACACGTTGTTGTGTCTAAAAAATATGTATTTTTTTTTATGAAGTACAAAGGTGATCTAGTGTGTATTCAAGGGTGATGAATAATAAATTGTGCGCATCATTTAGTGCAAATTAGGGTTGAAAGTGCGCAGTCTCCATATGTCGTGTTTACAGTGCAAAGCCTTCCTTCAACAAGTTGGCGCTCAATACAGTGTTATGTTACAAAATCTCTCAGTCTCTTTATTGTATAGCATGATATTATTTAACTATAACTGATTTCAATAGTTTATCTGCGTGTAATCCAATGCGAAACCGCAAATAGTGTAATATTACCGAAGGTGGAGTCGAGCGCATGCGCACCTCCAGTATCCGATAACGAGTGTCAGTGACATACGCGTTCAGCCATCGTCTCTTCATCATCACCTCAATCATCCATTCAAGTCCTCCCCAATCACATTCAAAACAACCAAACCTCATCATGATTCACTCTGGAAGAAGCAGTCTTTTCGCTGCATCCTACTGATGGAGATGAACCCGTGTGAAGAAACAACCCTCGGGATTTTCCTGGATCATCCACGTTGAAGAACGGAAAATTGGGAAACACGTACCAACATGTCCCTGATGGATATTTACATGTACCTGAGGAGCAGGTGGATTAGGAGTGAGTCCTCATTACACTAACATATGTTACAGTCTTTGTGACGCCACCTTCAATAATTAAACCATTACCTGTTAGTTATTTATATTTAAATGTTTAAACGAAAACCATTCAATAAGATCTTTTATCCACATCCCACAATTTTCATATATTACAAATAAGCAAACCAAACCATCACATATATGTACATACAATATATATAATTGTCTAAGGTGTGTGTATGTATGTGCGGGTCTTTCAACCATTAGTGTTACCAGATGGAAGAATAATATTTCATATTATAATTATTTTACAACAATTAATACATATCTAAAATCTCGAAAGGGATGTTTTAATGATAATAATGTTAAATTAATTTCAAAATAATATTAGAGATATTTAATAATGCATAACAAATGACACTTCTCAAAAAACAGTATTAATCGGGAAACTCTCTTTTTGAATATTGTATTAAATTATTTTATTTATAATTAACCGTCCTATTAGAAAACCAAGCAAAACATAAAAAAACATTAACAAATTGAAAATTTCAATTAAAATTACCCTAGTAATATATATAATTGTTTGTGGGGTGTGTGTGTTATATGTACAGATCTCTCAAGCATTTGGGCAGGTTTAGTGGAAAAATAGTCCTTAATGTGTACAAGTATTAAAATTCTGTGTAGTCTCAGGTCTTTATGGAAGTCACATATTTAAAATCGGTGGTCGTTCTGTGGTATTAATATGAACGTCTTGAGTTTCATTCAACTCACGATGTTCATACTCTAGATTTGCCGAACGTATGAAGCAGAACATATTGAAAATTTCAATTAAAATTATCCTAGTTCATATAGTGTATAAAAATACTTTAATAGGAATTTATTTAATCACCTTTTTAAATGGCGTGAATCAGTGACTCATCACAAAATTAGTTATTATCGATTTTAGGAATTTTCTATTAATTTGTCATTATTATTATTTTATACTTTTTATATACAGGGTGAACTTTTCTTACCCTAAAATATTCTTAGTTATTTGAAGTCGACCCTGCATATTATTTTTTTGCATTTGTTTCATATTTCTTTTATGTACCGTATTCAAATAATGAAATAAACAAATTTATGAAAACAATAATACTTCAGTTATTTATGTATTTTGTGGTTTAAATCCATATTAACCTGCACTGGATCAGAGAGTTAACACACTGATTCAATGCGGTGTAATAATAGTAAGGCAGTAAGTTTTCATAGTAAGTGGATAATGATTTAACCCTTTGAAAAAGGAATACAAGTCTAAAAATATACTATTTTGTATAATTTCTTGATGTAGCATAAAATTTTATATTGTTCATTATTCGAATTGGACTTTTAATCAGTAAAAAATGTATTTATTGAAGGGGTAGGGTAACAAATATATTTAATTTTATTATCTTTATGTATGAATACAGCAAATTCCTAAAATAATTAAATGACTTCATGGGTAAAATGTCGGTTATTTAACTTTTTCGGTATAAAATTAGAAATAGTCATGGCTGCCACTCACAAGTGATTCAAAGTATGTGATGTTGTCGTTGTTCCCGTACAAAATATGGCAAGTTTCCACTGCTAACAAATTAAATCATACTACATATTATAAACATTTGTCGATTGTTTATTTGGGATAACATTGTCAAGTAATCACGTAGAAACTACGTAATATTTAATTTGATTAAACGACAAATGGTGACACGTTTCGTGTGGGAATTCTATCGCGTGATGAATGCCTCGTTTGTTCTAGTATAACTCAAAAGGAATCCACCAACTCATAATTACAACTTCAGGCTTATACTTAGTAAATTATACACCCTTCAAGTGTAATCTCATACAAACTCTATTACTACGTGCAATATTTTGACTCATCAATGGAGGCGTAAGCTGTAATTATAACTCGTGGATGACGACACTTGTATAATATTATCATTATTCAAAATTTGATAGTGTAGTTTAAGTAAGGCAATTTAGTTTTGAGGTAAACTTATCAATTTTGAGATTAAATTACGTATATTATAAATATCCTAGTCCTAAAATGTCCGAACAGATCTTTTATAACGAGAATTGTATTATGGCGATGTGTACTTCATTATCTACAAAAATTTTTTAGTAGTTCAATATTCAGGTTTGCTCTTAATAATCACAAATAATTGTAACAAAAGTTATATTTAAATCAGAAGCTTATTTATACAGTTGAACCTCGATATAACAAAGCTCAAAGGGAATTAAAAAAATCGTTATATGGAGGATTTCAATATATCGAGGTTCGTTATATCGAGGTTTCTTATAGCAAACTTCGTTATATAGAAGTTCACAACGAATCATTTTACATATACATTTCCTTAATATGCGAATATGATAAAGAAGAACATACAAATTACTAAAGAAAATGTCATATCAATTATAATAAATCCAGAATACAAAGTTCGTAAATGAAAAACACAAAACATGATGGTATTAACTAAATATTTATAAAAAGTTTAGACAGTACTGTTCTTGTCATATAGTTCTTAAAATAAAACTTCGATATATAGAGGTCGAAAATGGTCAAGACGAATAACGAAAATTAGTTATGTCGAGGTTTTTGTGAATATTTTATGATAAAAAGAAAGTAAAATTAACATAGGGATAGATTGGAGTGTCAAAGGGAATTGAAAAAATTCTTTATATCGAGGAATTCGTTATATTGAAGTTCGTTATATCGAGGTTTCACTATACATGATATTATAAAGATACGAGGCGTCAACCAAAGGGGCGAATTCAAGTCTTAAGTTTTTTTAATAAATAAATAAATTATAAAAGAATTAAAGAATCAATGGTGAATATTGTTAAATAAAAAAAGAAAAACAATTCTACAATCTGCATGAGAAGGAAAATTTATTTAAAAACAACTTACACCTTATAGAACTTACCTGGCCCCCTGGTTTCGGGCGCCTCATATGTCATATATTTTTATAATATAATAAAAATTAATATGGCAATGTTAATTAATGACTGTTGCTAAATATTTATAATGGAAGTTGAAAGATATTTTTTTATCTACTTGTAAATTGTCAATTTGAAGATTCGTTTTTGTATTAACAACTCATCGATGGAGTAAGCTTTTAGTATAGTTTAATGGTATTTTTCGCATGGTTAGTTCGGAAAATTTCCTTCAATATTGCTAATGTGATGGCTGTCGTCTCTGTCAGTTTAATTTGAAAACAATTTTGAAACAGGGCACAATATTCATAGTCAGTCGGTAAATTGGGCACGCTTTTGAATGTCGTCATATGCGAGAAATTACAATATGATAAAAGCGTAAATTATGGAAAATAGCAGTGAAATTATCCAATGCCAAAAGCAGTTTTGTGGTAAAAATAGAACACAAGAATGAAAAACCCTCTCTCTTTGTCCATTTTGGCCATACGATGAATTCAACTATGTATTGTGAATATAAACATTTCATGGTATATTAATAATGAGCGGTAAATCTATAAAATAATTTTATTTAAAAAACAAAATAACATTTTTTATTTTATGTCACGTGTATGTAACATATGACTCATTATTATTCAATAAACTAAGAATAGATTTACATACATTTTAATTTCAATGATTAAAATGTAATACATTTATTTATTTTACACATTCGACCACGGATTATATGTGTATTGTATTTATTTGGATCGATAATTGACTTAAGGTCAAGTGTTTAGATTTATTATAGCTCGATTATAATTATAATAACTAAAAAAGGGTTTAATACCTATTAAATATGTGGGAGTATAAATTTGTATAATATTTTATACGTTTTCACTCCTTTTTAAAGGTCAACCGATCGATATCCTTCGTGTGCCAATATCGTCCAATTAACACGAGAAAATTCATCAAAATTTATATTTAAATATACGCAATCTCAAAATTTATAGCCAAGATTTGATTCAGTCTATTATATATTTTACTGTACTAGTATTAGCGAGGAGAGTAGAGGTAAAAATGAAGAAGAATTTTATTCATATCTAGCCTAACCTAGCCTAACGTATTTTTTTTTAATTTTGAATAAATAATGTAAATCGTTTGTATGAGTTCTTACAATACTTACACAGAAGATTTCACAGTTTGTGAACTAGATGAATAATACAATATCGTTCGTGTAAATATAATATTTTATTAATGGCCATTTCATGTGTGGAAGTAATCAATTATTTGGTAATTTCTATGCCGCCCCTGTCGAAACATTTTGATTGTCGAAAACTACAACCATATTATAAATAAATATAGAACTGTTTTCATTCACATTGTCGTTCAATTCTTTGGTTCACAGCCAAAACACCTATTAACCGTGCACGTGATGCTTATGTTATAATATATTTTTACACATCCTCCACGTGTAATAAAAATTTATTGAAATATGCAGTGAGTTATTTTATCAATTCGGTGTATTTAAAGTAGAATTTCCTTAAATAGCCACATTTAAATGCAATGCCTTCATTAGAGCTACATAATTTATGTAAATGTACTTGGGCGTGAGATATTTGAGGATTGTATGTTGTTACGTGTTCAAACACTTCTTGCAACTGAAAGTTAGCAAGGAAATAAATAACCATGTCTACTCTAGAATTAAAACTCTGGTGTTTGACCTTACAATCTTTTTAAAAGTACATTTTTATTTTAAGAAGACGCTGAGACTAGTTAATCCCGAAATAACTCACTTCGGCCACGCATCGCCACATTACAAATTAAACTTTTGTACAACCAAAATAATACCTTAAGTTATATTCATATGTGATGTTGTACGATATTCAGTTTTCTGTCCGGTGAGATAAGACATCTTATCATATGTTATAAAAAACTGGAGATATGGATGATTTGATTAGGTTATTTTTGTCGAGGCTTTACTGTCTGATCCATCATATTAAAGTCGTTCGTATGGTGAAAATAATCCCATTATATGGAAGTTTGGAAGACTCCAGCAGATTTGTACGCCAAGGTGATTTTATATATAATTTCAATTAAGTAGGTACTAATTTTGGTCTGATTTTCAACCACAAATTAGAGGTGCTGAATTTTTATTAAGTTTGAAGTTTTAGGATTGTGGGGGAGATGCATTACAATCTCTATACTCAATTAATTTTTTTACAGTATAATCATGAAGTAAATGTAGGCAACTTTCAAGTGGTATAGCATAATTAGAAACGTAACCGTAGTCAAATTATATTACAGCAATCTTTGATCTGCTGTGAGTATATCATCGTTGAAAGAGATGAATGCTTTTTGATGACAAAATTCACTGCTTCAAATCAAAATCTGCCTTGGATGGGTTCCAACTTATGTTTATTATGACGACGGCGGACTGAAATGTACACAATAAAGAAGTGTGAATTTATTCGATAACATCGATGCTATAAAATGAATACATCATTCTTGACGATTTGACAAGATAATTTATAGTTCGGCTCAAATAATTACTATTGATTGTAAACTTTCTGATTGATGGATAATCATGTTCTTTTAATAGTACTAACATGGTTTTCGAATCAATATTACGTGTATCCAAACATATAAATATTTTTTAACATTAATTTATTGAAATCTCTATTTAGTCTAGTATAAAAATGTAATAACTTATTTGTTTTGTACAATTTATATTATGTGGATATAAATAAATAGTTTTCTATAATGGAAACACTTATGGTTTTGGTTGGTTGCGAAGAATGACAACTGTCATGTATGGTGGAGATTATATTTATATCAGCCATGATATAGCAACTATATTTTGAATATTAAACAAAAATGTTTCGGGCGATTGTTGCTGGTAAAATAACAGTCTTCTTATTTAATTATTTTTAAGCCAAAGAGGTTATGAAGTATAAATTGTGATGTTTTTATTTGATTTCCTCAGATGACGATGATGCTACCACATCTGCAGCAAACGAAGGAACGGGATTCAATGATCATCGGATTATTTTTATTAATGGGCCCCAACCAACCAAGTTTTGTAATAACCATATAACAACAGCCAAATATAGGTATACAAAATATTGTACAAAATGTAACCATTATAATAATTGACCTGTTAATAATTTCAGTGCAATAAGTTTCATCCCATGTTTCCTGTTTGAGCAGTTTAGAAGATATTCAAACTGTTTCTTTCTTATGATTGCTCTCTTTCAACAAATTCCTGATGTTTCACCTACGGGTCGCTGGACAACTTTAACTCCTCTTGTATTTATTTTGGCAGTAAGCGCAGTTAAAGAAATAGCTGAAGATTGGGTATTTTTTAATATTGTACTGTATGAAATGAAAAAATCTAATCTTTATATATTGTTTTATAGAAAAGACATAGAGCCGATGATGAAATTAATCACCGTGATGTCGAAGTTTTAAGAGAAGGACAATGGCAAAAAATACAATGGCGATATTTACAAGTTGGTGATATTTGCAAGGTTCAAAAAGATGATTTTTTCCCTGCCGATTTAATTTTAATATCTTCTAGGTCAGTGAATTGTACAAAAAATATTATTTCAAAGACTGTGTGCTAAAAATCTTATACTTGTAGTGAACCCCAAGCTATATCATTCATAGAAACATCCAATTTGGATGGTGAGACCAATTTAAAAATTAGACAGGCGCTTACAGAAACAGCAAGACTTTTGGAAACCGGAGACCTACATAGATTTGTAGCTACTGTGGAATGTGAACAACCAAATAGACACTTGTATGAATTTACTGGAAACATAAAAGAACAGCACAAAAAGTATTTTTTTTTTTATATTTACAAAAGCATATAAATTCCTAAAATTGTTCTTTTTATCTTTGTAGGACATTACCTTTGGGTCCTGACCAGATGTTACTTCGAGGTTCAATTTTGAGGAATACATCTTGGGTTTTCGGAATCGTTATATACACCGGCCACGATTCAAAACTAATGAAAAATTCCACTAAGGCTCCCCTCAAACGATCCACTGTCGATCGATTGACTAATACTCAAATATTACTTCTTTTATTCATTCTATTCATCCTATGTTTAATTAGTGCCATCTTTAATGAAATCTGGACTAGGAGCCATACGGAAACTGATTGGTATATTGGCTTGGATTGTGAGTAATGTGTAATATTAAATAAATTAGATTTATCATTGCATCTATTATTTCTAAACATTTTTTGCATTTTCAGTAATTCTTAACAAAAATTTTGGATTGAATTTGCTAACATTCATCATATTGTACAATAATCTCATTCCAATATCTTTACAAGTTACTGCCGAAATTGTGCGATTCATGCAGGTATGTATTGTAGTCTTGTTTTCAACATCCATTCAATTAATTGGCATACATTTTTAGGCCATATTTATTTCTATGGATATGGAAATGTATTATGCCGAAACCAACACACCTGCAATGGCAAGAACTTCGAATCTGAATGAAGAACTGGGCATGGTCAAGTACATATTCAGTGACAAAACCGGCACTTTAACCAGAAATGTAATGGAGTTCAAAAAGTGTTCCATAGCAGAAATATTGTATAGTCCTCCAACTGGCCCCGAATATATTGATACTTGTATGTTGATGCAAAATCTTAAACAAAAACATCCCACTGCATCAATTATTAGGGATTTCATGGTGCTGTTGGCAGTTTGTCATACTGTTATTCCGGAAAAAGATGAAGATGGAAACATACACTATCACGCTGCTTCTCCTGGTAAATTATTTTATACCTTAATAATTTGTACAAGACAGACAGACTGTTGACAGTTAAAATTTTCTCCAGATGAACGTGCTTTGGTTTACGGTGCTTCTAAGTTTGGATTTATTTTTGATACGAGAACACCTCACTTTGTCGAAATTTTGGTTAACGGTGTCAGAGAAAAGTATGAAATATTGAATGTTTTGGAATTTACATCCACAAGGAAACGAATGTCGGTTATTGTGAGAATCCCATCAGGTAAACTTTTTCAACTAAAACATATGTATGTGAATTTAATGTCAATTTCAAATATAATTTTAGGAGAAATCAAATTATTTTGTAAGGGTGCTGATACAGTAATTTATGAGAGGTTGAGTGGTCAAGGTCAAAAATATTCTGAAGTTACTCTTAGTCATTTGGAACATTTTGCGACAGAAGGTTTGAGAACCTTGTGTTGTGCCGTCGCCGATGTACCTTTACAATTTTATGAAGTGAGGAATATTTTAAAAATATATTACTTATTATATTTTACATATTTAATAATTTTTTAAAGGAATGGAAACACACATACCACAAAGCCAGGACATCTATGAATTGTAGAGAACAAAAATTAGATGAAGCAGCTAATCTGATAGAAAATAATCTACGTCTCCTAGGAGCTACTGCGATTGAGGATAAATTGCAGGTTAAATATAAATCTTTTATATTTACAAACTAAATATTTAAATTTCCTAGTTAAATTTATGTTATATTTTTAGGATGGTGTACCTGAAACTATAGCATCTCTTATTAAGGCTGATATTAATGTATGGATATTGACCGGTGATAAACAAGAAACTGCCATAAACATAGGCTATTCTGCGAGGCTTATTGTACAAGGGATGCCTTTGTTAATATTAAACGAAGACAGCTTGGATGTAATTAAATCTATTTTTAACAATTTGTATTATTCTGAAGATGTTTACTTAATTAATACTCATTTTAGAATACCCGGGAAACTATACTTAGACATAACGCTGATTTAGGAGATAATTTAAAGAAACCAAATGATATTGCATTGATTATTGATGGTAAAACATTAAAGTACGCATTGAGCTGTGATTTAAGAACAGATTTCTTGGATCTCTGTATATCTTGTAAAGTGGCCATTTGTTGCCGAGTCTCACCGATTCAAAAAGCTGAGGTAATTAATTTGTTATTACGTGATTACAAATTCAATGTTATAATATATATTTTTTGTTTTAGGTTGTAGAACTGGTATCGAACCATACCAAGTCTGTATCTTTGGCAATCGGTGATGGTGCAAATGATGTTGCAATGATTCAGAGAGCCTCGGTAGGAGTGGGAATATCGGGGGTGGAGGGTCTTCAAGCCGTGTGTGCTTCGGATTACAGTATAGCTCAGGTTGGTTTATTAAAATGAATTCATAATTTCAGCGATTAATTATCTTTTTATTATTGCAGTTCCGATTCTTACAGCGACTGTTATTAGTACACGGTGCGTGGAATTACAGCAGGATGTGTAAACTGATTCTTTATAGTTTTTATAAAAATATATGCTTATATGTTATCGAATTATGGTTTGCGATCTATTCCGGTTGGTGAGTGTTTCAAACATTTTTCTCAAATAAAATTTTAACTTGTTCTTATTCATAGTGGTTTATTATTTTTAGGTCAGGACAGATATTGTTCGAAAGATGGACCATTGGATTATACAATGTGGCATTTACGGCTATGCCTCCATTTGCTATCGGCATATTTGACAAAGTGTGTTCAGCTGATACTATGTTAAAGGTAAGAAATTGAATTTACGGGAACAACAAACAACAGACAATTTTAATGGCTTTTTTAATTAATAAATTTTTGCAGCACCCTGGATTATATGCTCCTTCACAACGTGGAGTTTTGTTCAACGTAAGAGTCTTTTGGATATGGGTGTTCAATGCTCTTATACATTCTGTGTTCCTCTTTTGGTTGCCCATGTATTCTGCACATCATGATGTGGTTTGGGGGAACGGTAAAGACGGTGGATATCTCGTCTTGGGCAATTTCATATACACTGTGAGTATTATTTGTATGTAATTCCTTTTGCAACATCTCCAGTATAAATCAATTGTATGTTGTCTTTATTTTAGTATGTTGTGATGACGGTATGTTTCAAAGCGGGACTTGTAACTAATTCATGGACTTGGGTGACTCATATTGCGATTTGGGGATCTGTGGCCATGTGGTTTTTATTTGTGGCAATATACAGGTAAAGATTAATTATATTTCAGTAAACATATACCTACATACACTCATATTTAATTTACATTGTTTTTAATACAGTCATTTCTGGCCAACGTTCGGTCTCGGTGCCGTCATGTTGGGAATGGATGCTATGGTATTTTCATCACCAGTCTTTTGGTTAGGACTATTTTTAATACCTTTGGCGATAATGATACCAGACATAGCTATCAAAGTGTGAGTAAATCTACTGCTGGAATGGATTGTATATTATATTTATGTATTTATTTAATGTAAATACTCTCACAGGATTCACAATACTGCATTTAAAAGTTTGACTGAAGCCGTTCGTGAAAGTGAAATTAGACAAGCGGATCCGGAAGAAGTTTTAAGCAGTCAACATCGACACTCGTAAGTTTTATTTTGTTAATATGTAAATAATATAAATACTCACACTCATCAATGATATTTTTCCATAATATCATAAAAATATGTGAAGACAGAAAAATATCATACAATATAATATAAGTAAATAAATACATATACATCATTTTTGTTGTATATTTATTTATTTATGTAAAATAAACATCATTAAACTAATTATATACAAGTACATATATCCTGATTTTTGTGGTGTCAAAATTGTCCAATCATTCATCATAAAAATTAAAATAAAAGTTTGTGTCTTTGTTTTTATTTTCTATTATGATTTGACAATTTTACATCGATAGAGATTCATATACATATGATTAATATAATAAGGCATATGCTTTCATATTGGAATATGATTAGTTTCTATATTATTTTTTAATATCTGTTTCAATTTGATTATTATCAATAGCTGTAAATACAATATTTTTGCTGCATATTGAATATTTAATGCATGAATTGTCAGTAGGTGTATAGATTAATGAGTTTTTCCATATGTTTTGTAGTTGTTCTATTAATATTATTTACAATTTGATGTGTAATTATATTTAGTTTTGCATGTAATTAAATTTACAAAATGGGATTTATTAGAATGGTTTTTTTCTGCTTAACTCATATCTTCATGATTTCAATCATCTGAAGAATAGTTCTTTGCGCTTAAGATTAAGAATATTCAAAAAGAACATTGTCAGTGTGCAAATATGCTTTCGTTGTGTGTCAGCTCGTTCAGGCAGAGGCTCGGTGCTGCCATCGGCTTTCGATGGAGACGGCGCAGTTCTGTGGCTCCAATATCACCTCCACCAAGATATCAGAGCACTTCCTTTGAAACCAGAGAACGAATCACGTTTGCCAGGCCTAATGCCGCTGTTCCGACTTATAGAGAGACAAATGAAACCTAAAAATAAATATTTTATTTCTATGAGGATACAATAAAATGTGGAATTTTATTCACTTACCGCAATACAAAGCTTGTATTAACATTTTCTTGTAATTTAAGTACATAAAGTCATAGTTTTATTGTATATTTATTTTCCCACAATGTTTGCATAATAATTAACCGACCATGAAAATTGTTATATTAAAGTGTGTTAACCACTCAATCAGACTTAGTTTTAAATTACATATATCAATGCAGTGAATTGAATCTGTTAACAATGTGATATTTTAAATATTTTTAAGGATCATTTCCACCACATTATTGATTAGTGGGCTTCCCATCAATGTACAAATACATTCATTCTCTATACTGTGTTTAGCGTTTTTATTTGATAGTGAATATTTATTTATTGCATATTTGGGACCAAATGATTAGTTGAATTTTAGTATTTAAGTTTAGTATTAGGCAATGCACTATTTATAATGTTGCATTTGCATATTCTTGACTCTTTACATCGTATTTGTTGTGAAATGATCCATTTTATATAAAAACTGAGCATGACAAAGTCTTCAAATGTTTTTACATTATTCTATTTTGATGCATGATTTTTTCATTTATCAATGCGTAATTCATATGTATATTTTTGTAGTCGATTCATATGTAATGTATATAATTACATTAAAATTATTAATTAAGTACTTCCCTATAGTCTTTCAGGTTATATAGTTTTAATCAAAATAACGATTATAGTTTTTTTTTTTTAATGTGAATTTCATCATAAAATACTTTCCACTTCCAAACTAAAATACTGTAAAATGTCATATACTCAGTTCTGTTTTCACAGTGTGTATTTTTATAATAATGTAAATAAATTATTTTTATAATGCATTTTTAATTGCTCTCTTTCTCTTTTGTACATAAGATTTATAATTTAATGACAGTATTATATTTGTTATTTTACATTTTTGAATTTTTAATTTTTTAACTTCTTTACTCTAATAATAAAAAAATTGCTATTGAACTTTATATTATTTATTGATGTTATGTTTTACAATTATCGCAACTTGGTGACAGGCCTGTGCATGCATTGGAACATCTCTCTCGGTGTAAGTACACGTCAGGACCGTTCTCGCTTTGGAATGTTCGATTTAGCATGTTTATTGTATGTAGTAGCTGATTTTTTATTATATTATATTATATCTTGACAAAAATCTAATGTATGCAAATTAACATTGGATATTTGTCTCGTTCTTGTGCTGTTATTCAAATATTGTATTTATTTTTAATATCTCTCTCACCGCATGCTTTGCAATGTTAATGATAATACCATCATAAAGAATGTTAGCTGTAAGTTAATGTAGGGAGTATTGATTGGCAAGTGCTAAGTCTTTTGTCGACGCCATGTCGGCGTTGTTACCTGTTGTTACCAGGTTAACTGAGACTGCTCGTCTGCTCAAAAATGTGAGGAGTGTATTCAGTCGGAGGTCCCACACAAGGGTAAATATGGAGGTGGAGCTTTCGCGTAAGTATTCCTATCATATTACATTCACATTGTTTCTCCGTAAATGATTTGCAGATTTTTTTAGTATAGAATTTGCGAAAAAAAAAAAATTGTAAATACATCATTTTAATACTAAAATGTGTGCTCTTAGTATTAGAAAGAGACTTAATTTGATTACGAGATCAAATGATGAAATGAATAGCAATTTTGCTTTTTCTTGTTGTTTATACACTTAGAAAAGTCACAGTGTTGCATATTATTCAATCACAACGAAGCACATGAATATGATTTGATTGCGGCTGTACAATCTCGGCGCTTGTTTATCATAGACTCGCCTCGTTAAGTCTCTGTATTTTATACACAAATCAAAAGGCCATTGAGATGTGCAACTTTTGCTAAATTTATATTTCATCTCACAGTTATTAAAATCAATTATTATTTTTTCACTTATACACATTCTTAATTAATATTTAGATCGGTTTAGAGGAGTTGCCTCGCCAAGAATGTACAGCCGGCATAAGATTATTAGGATTTTTGTCCATGTGTCGTATGTTATTTTAATATGCTTTTTTATAATTAGATGGATTTGCCTTTTCTCAAGAGGAAGGCGGGTCAGTCTCACAAACGGATGTGATAAGGGCTTACGACACGAATATTCCGAAACCAGGAGGGATGTAGGAAATTTTTGCGGTAGAATGTTATCCACACTCCAGCAGCAGGGACGAAGGAGTATTTTAAATTTATCTGGAGCACAAGCATCAACTATTATAGTGATTATTATTTACTTATATTGTAGGTTATTCACTATTTAACTATTATAACTCTGTCAAAAATTATTACAATGTTTTATCGTAGGTGTTTTGTTTTTCTATATTTATTTGTTTTCAAGTCATTTGTCACACCTCACATGTGTAGAAGATTAGCTTTTAGATCATAATTATATTGGGAAAACAATTTATTGGATTGTGATATTTGTGTTATTGTCAGCTTTACATAATATTTTTGATATTTGTATAAGATTATTTTCATACTTGAATTCTATCGCAACTTTAAACATTTTGATTTTTGTCAGTCCTTATTTTTATCATGACATAAAAATGCACATATTAGGTTGTTTGAAATAAAATTCGTGCACTGTGTCATTTTAATTTTATTACATAAAATTGAAGTCACGTTTTTTGAACTAGTTTCAAATGATAATTTTAAAATTACAGATTGTATTCATATACTGTTGTTATGGCCTTACTAAGAGTACTGAAATTTAAAAAAATACGTGATTATGTCTTTATTAAGATTTGTTAATTAATTAATTTGATTACTCATGACGTGTTCCTAGAATATTTTCATTAAATATAGTGGAACCTCAACTGTTGAATTTCAATGAAAAATATTCGTTGTATCGATATTCATTTCGATAGATTTCTTTTATTAAGTAATTCAGTATATTGAGGTTCCGCCGTATTGATTTAATTCTCATATATATTTTGAATCATCAGGGAACAATCTACCGCATAAAAATAAACTCTTTCAATATTGTAAAATATTTGATCATGTTCTTAAGATAGTGATTTCTCTATCCAGCAATGAATAGTTTCTGGTTAAATTGTCATTTTATACGTAATTATATTCCTGACCATTTGTAAAACAGTCTTGAGCGTCAAACCTTATGATCGAAACATGTATTGTGTATCTTTTATAGCCATATTCGTCTATTTGATCCAAACCAAATCGATTTATAAATATTTTATACTCCAAGCCGTTTTAGAAATTTATTAAAACAACCTGTATGAGGGAAAGATTAAATTGATTCTTCGACCCTTCGATTTATTCAATGAATAAAGCCACCTTGTATGTTATTTATGTGACCTGTCTAATTTTTGTTGAATTGTCTCAACAGTCGCAAATTACAATTTAATTTTTTTATGTGTTGTTATAATGTATTGTGCACATATTGTAGTCGAGAAGTGTCTGAAATTCTTAAAGAATTATCGAGTCATATTTATTTATGTGTATGGAGAGAAGACGCTTATAAATGGGGTATATGTATGTTATATTAACGTCACAAAAATTATACTAAATAAATGTATGTGAAGACTAATTACTAAAAAAAAATATAAAACCTATTTATGTAAGATGTAACTCAATTATTTTTTGAAAGCTTTTAAATGTTTCTTATATTTTAAAACGTTTTTCTTATAGAACTTCATATAATCTTATTTACAAAGTAGTAGTGTCTGTGTCAAAGTTTCAATTTGCTTAGTGTCTTAAATTTACTGCAATTATTTTATTTCCATACTTGAGGTTTTAAAAATAAAAAGCTTTCCATCCCGTATGATTAATGAGAAATAATTAAATATCTAGTTACTCATATCACAAGTGATAATTATTGACTTTTGTCACAAACAACAAAAAAAAAACAATATTTTTTTGTAACTGTTTATACTTCAACTATATTATTGTCTATAGTCTTGTCGAAGTAAATAATTGTTAGATCCACTTATTGATGTTCATTTCATAAAAAAATCCTAGTAGTATAATGATTGTATTAGATTTTAATAAAAGTTATATTGTCTATAGAAAATTTCTAATTCTGTGCATACATTTTTTTTAAACTCAATGCCAAATACATTTATCAGATAAATGCTGTATAATAAATTATTTATAATATTACCAATGAAAAACATGGTATCGTGGTTCATATGGTTTTAATAATTTTTGTTATTTATTTTGTCAATGTGATTTTATGAAAAGTATTATACCTCTTTAATATTCAAATTGTCTGTTCTAATAGTGTACTAAAATTTTATTGTGTATCAGTGAATGCATTTAATATATCACTTTCAAACTCAAAATCGCATATTATTTCACACAATTCTTACTTTTCATTTATTTGGTAATTAGATGTGAGCTTTTTCTTTTTCCTTTGTTGCAGCGATTTGAATCCACAACAGGATGAAGCTTCTCCATTTTTATGACTTTTCGGAAATAATGTCGGTGAGTGAGACGACAATATACGGGAATAATAAAGTAGTTCTGCACTGCATTAACATTTCATAAGAAAGAGAATCTATAATGTTCTCACTGGAAACGTTCACACTTAATATGTACTTAAGGGGCCAAATAAAGAACTATTCTACTAGAAATAAACTCAACATTCTCAATAAAAAATTGGTCACATTCAGATTTTCTTCAGTGCTTCATTTGAAGTACATGTTATCAAGTAACTCATCGACTAAAACTTCTCAGTTCTAATAAAAAAATATTTTAATTAATTAAGTTCATCAAGAAAATGAGAGGTCATTTTCATGAAATTCTATTAACATTTTCGTTCCACCTTTGTACTAATTTATTAAAATGAAACCATCTTGAATGTGAGTTTCTTCGTCTTGAGATTTTCTAGTGGAATATTGCAATTATAATAATGACAATCATGATAAATGTACAAAAATAAAATAGTGTGTTCATTAGATTAGTGTATTTATATATTTGCATTTTAAATTTACAATAAAAACAAATTTAAATTTTCCAAAACTTTGTTGGCACTTATATAACAAATATAACCATCAGAACATATTTTTTATTACAATAAATACGAAGTACATTTTAAATTAAATAATATTCAAATATAGATACACAATGTTTTCTTGTAGTAGTCGATTTAAAATTTGCGAATAAAAAATTATTATTATAGAAAAAATTTATACAACATTAGGCATTTACATAAAACATAGTAACAGAATATTAATATGTAAGGTCTACGGATAATTTTTAATAATATGAAATATTCAACAATAAAAAAAATTCTTACAAACTACCGTGCTTTGTTGGGACCACGTCTTGCTTTGATTCTCTGCTGAAGAGTTACAAGAAGAGCACCCAATACGTCGTGGCCGGGCAGTCTTTTTCCAAACAGTAGACGTTTCACTGAATCGTCGTAGGTCAGCAAAGCGACCATATTTTGTAAAAGGAAACCTTGGCAGTATTCTAATAGTTGGACTGCATTGTAAACCTTAAAAAAAATTTTTTTCAGTATATTTATGATAAATGTTATAGATATCAGTATATTATTTACCTTGGCATGGATGTACATGTTGACAACATTGTGTAAGTCCAAAGCTTGAGCACATCTCGCTTCACAATAACGTTGCAGAGGAAGCAATTGGAAGAAACTGGCTGCGGCTAGAAGTTCCAAAACATCGCTAGTAGGTACTTCTAGTCCATTACAGCCTCCGGAGTATAAGAATTGCATTACAAGCTAAAATTTAATAAAGAGATATTATCCATGAAGAAAGCAAATATTCAAATGGTGCATACTTGGAAGATGTGATAGCGAATATCATTGATTTGAACTATCGGCGATTGGGATGTTTGGTTTGAAGATGTTGTATTTATTGAAGAATTACTCGAAGACTGATTCGTTTGACTCTGAGCTGTGTTTTGTGCATTGGTGTTTCCACTTTGACTATGTGAAGATGTACGGGGTGGGGCTAACATTGCTCTCAAACGCGGTGATGCGGTCACAAGCACTATTTTATGTCCGTAAAATAGTCGACCTTCAACTCTATAAAATAATAATTATATAATTAATCATCAGTATTAATGAATTGCTTATTTTATCGATAAAATACCTAAATGTGACATCTGAGAGCTCTGGGTTGTTAACGAATTTGGGATCAATTCTGGAGGCTGTACTCGGTACAGGCGCAGGTTCTCTGATAGCTTTGATTGCTTCCCAGCCATAACAAGTGCAGAATATATCAGCCAATAGAAGTGTAGTTCCCTCTTTCTACAAATTCAAAAATTTATATTAATAACAAATCACATTCTCAAATTCTGTATAAAATCAACGTATGTTGGAATACAAATGATCTAGTGTATTAAAATTAAATTACCTTGCTGTATTTGAATATGTTGAAAAGTAATGGCAGGCATTCATGTGCAAATGTCCTGCTATACTCATCGGGGCACACTTGTAAAAAGTCCTGTAATAATTGGTCAATTACGGCATCCATTCTTCTATCGGCTGCAGCTGCTAAACAGAGCATCCAAGAATGAAGTGTCCAGCTCACTCCGAGGGCTCGTAATTCCAATGCTATGTCTGAAAATGTTAAATAAAATTATTTTTTATATTCAATTAAGAGTTTTTCATAGTAAAAAATGATACTAACCTAAATGGTTTGTTTCTGAACTGTGATACATTGCTTCTTGTAAAGCTCTCAGTTGCGATTTGGTGAATTTATTAGCTGGATTTGCAGCACTGCTAGTTGCGGTTGAAACAGATGGTGCCGGACTGTTAGGGGCACCTTCTGCCAACATTTCTTCCAAAGACAGAACATCGCCTTGAGGAGCAATGGGGTGTGATAGAAGTAATCGTAAGGCAGCTTTTTGTCCATGGACACAGCTTACTGATATTGCACTGAATTATATAAAAAAAATATTAATATATAAAAATAAAAAAGATATTATATTGGACTTAAATATTACCTGTAACAACCTCTTTGGGCAGAACCAGAATAACATAAAGAGTCTTTGTGTAAAGTAGATAAAAATGGATGAGCACCGTGAGATAAAAGTAATTGAATTAGTTCAATATTACCACTACCACAAGAGACCTAGAAATCAATATTGCATTACACCACATGTAAGAAATACACAATGAATAAGTTTCTATTACTTGTAGTGGAGTAAGGGTAGTTCTATCTTCATGGTGAGTGGCAGCGCCTTCAACTCTAGCGCCTCTTGCTAATAATAAAGCTGCAGTCGATGTAGCACCACGAGCACATGCATAAACCAGAGCAGTCCAGCCGGCTGTACCTCCTGATGCATTGCACGTTGGAGGCGGTGGAGGAGAACCAGGAACGGGTGCACCTGATACGCACCCAGGGGTTTCAATATTCGGATCGGCACCAGCATCAAGGAGCATCTAAAGTTTATCAAAATATGTATATTTATTTAAATTATTATTAATTGTGTACTTACTGTGGTAACTTGGTCATCATTCTTAGATGCGGCAAGCATTAAAGCGGTAAGTCCATGATGATTGAGAGTATTCAAGCCAGTGGTAGGTGGTAGTAAATTGATAGCTTGTGATATTAGATCTGATCTTCCGGAGAGAAGTAAGCGGAAGCTAAGTTCCAGTTGAGCTCGTCCACCATCTTCACCAGATGCGACACCATTTAATCGCTTGGGCGGTAAACATTCTTCCATACTACAAAAATAATTATTTCTTCACTTAAAAGTTTCAAAAAATTTAATATGCATCTATGAATGATTTCTTACCCGATAGATCTAGGAGGGCAATCGACTCCGGGTAATAAAAGTCGAGCTGCTTGCATAACATCATCGTGATCAGCTGCCGGAGCACCTCGGTGCTCTGCATGTGCACCGGCCACTCTAATCCACTCTACTAAAGGTGGAAGAACAGCATAAGCTCGTTCATACCAAAGCTCTTGAACACCTTCTCTATTCCAGGTTTGAGAATGTTCAAGCTAAAAATGTAATATATTCATATCATTTCTGACTTAAGATTGGTGTTATCAAAATAAAAGAAAATAAAAATTACTTGAGAGCATCTCATGAAGTAAAATAATACATTAACGGCGGCACTTGTAAGAGGCATCATATGAGGAGCTCTCGATAATAAATCTTTCAATTCCCCAACTGAACCAACACACGTTGTCAATAACCATGAATCGCCAGAGCCTCCACTTCGATCTGTATATACTCTGGATGTTGTACCGCCTTAAAAACATTATATTGAAATATATTGCATAATTAAAATGAAAAATGGATTGGGTGCTTATAATACCTGAACCATTTGAATTCTTTCCCAATGACGGATTTCCGATGGGACTTGAAATGGATTGGTGACTTGTAGATTGTACAAGTCCACTATTGTTATTGATATGTGGATCATTACTTGAAGTATTGGCAGAATTGCTGGAACCTCCTGATCCAATAGAACTGAGGGATGCCCATCTCGGCATTGAGAGAGCTCCTGAAAATAATAATTATATTTATAATATATTTGTTTTTAACTTTGTAATATTCAATATAAGATGGGTTACCTGATGCTATTCTTCCTGCATTCAAGTGGGCATAAGGTTGGAGTAAGCCCCATAGATCACCCGATGCTGCAATAGCATGTTCTAATAGTGTGGGTGTAAGACATACACCGGGTTCGGTTGGTATACATAACAACATGATTTCTTCAAGCAATGTTTCCATGCCTGCACATAGATATATGGCAGCATATCTGAAAAATAAGATTGTATTTGTAAATATTGTATACACAATAATAAGAAATTAATAAAAAGTTCATACTCGTGAATAAATTTTCCTAATCTAACGTCAACCATCCATTTATGAAATCTGCCAACTGATAATTGAAGAGCTGCTCTCTGCGCTTTGCTTTGTCTCAAACCACTATCACCCGATACAGCAAACATGGTTGCAGCTCTTAAACAGGCCTAAAAAATAGCACAAATATACTTTACTGAATAGTACATTTATAAATCTCAATATACAATGCTAACCTTCACACAGGAATCGGCTAGTGACGGACAGAGAACTATTTTCAAAGCACCGGCAACTTCATGTTTTGAACACAATCCAAATCCTTGTGATAATCTATGCGCTTCTCGAGCAATCCTAACCAAGGCTCTACAAATATACAAAAAAATATGTAAATGTGTGTCAAATAATATTTTTTATTAATAAGTAGTACCTCTGAAGCAAATATCCCACTCTGGGTATTGTTTCTGATGATATTCTCGCTATATGATCTCGACATCTTCCCAAATGTAATACTTTTTGCAGATCGGAAGCTGTCCATGGTAATTGTTGCAACTCTACTAATCTGGAAACATTTGTATTTTATTATTTGAAATATTATTAATTAAAGGGTTGGGTTTTTTTTTAAATTACCTGTTATGTGAATCAACCCACACAAATTCATCAGCACTGGTAACATTTGTGTTCACTGTTTCAAGCGAAGAATGACTGACCAACCGAGGAGCTCTAGCTGCCCTTGCCACGGCTCCAGCCCCATCGGCAAGATCTGATCCAGCACTGAGTGAGGAGTATGTACTGGTGGACGTGTGAGACCTGAGAGTTAATTGTTGGATAGCTAACCGAATATCTTCCAGTCCACCTGCCCCGGACCATGGAACTTGAAGCTACAAACAACATTGTTAATACATTGAAATTTGATTGAGAGAATTATTAAACTTTACTTTGGCTGGAGTGGCTCTGTGTCGATTTCTGGAATGATGAGAACTAGCTCTGGATCTGGTGGATCTTTGAGTGACCCCGGCTGAAAGTCTGTCTCCTGAAGACTTATCATCATCAGGTCCTCCTGTCAAAGCTCCACTGCCTCCTCCGCTTCCACCGCCACCACTATCAGACATAGAAGCATGACCCGATGATCTGTTTTCATCTGAAGAACTGTTACATTCCCTTGCTGAACGCTGGAATACAAATAATAAGACATTCATTAAAATAAATAAATAATCAATAATTTTCATATAATTCTGAAGAAGATGGCTTTGGTTCAGGTTAGAACATGTAAGTCCTTTAAAAATACCTTTATCCGTTAGAAAGTAATCATTACTTAATTAATTTACACGAATATGACATAAACATATATAATATTACAAAAATAGGTTTGATTAAGGTTAAAATGGTGAACTTTGGTAGGTTGTAAGGTATATGTAAAGTGACCATATTTTTGTAAAACTACATTAAAATATTTTTAATGATTGATTTTGAAGTGAAAGGTGTAGGTACATATTATTTATTTATTTCCACTCCGGGGAACTTTTTTGGGAGGGTTTTCTAGACACAACAACGTGTTAATAGTCTGTCGATGATCTTAAATATTACTAGTTACACAGGTCACCGACTTAATAATCAGCATTTACCTTACAATACAGGAAATCAGAGTAAATCTGAACCAAGACGATCGATCGCGATTTTATTAACATTATTCCCGATCTCCCAGTCGTAATAACCGATGAAATCATTATTATTGACTTAGCGGGATTTGAACCCATGATCACAGTATTTTACGCTGGTTAAAATTATGATCGAGACTGACTAAACCACATTAATTTTGAGATTGATTTTCATAAGAATGAAATAAAAAATCGTGCTGTTCAAATAAATGCCTCGAAGGTTGAAGGCTTTTTTTATTAGCTTTTCTAACTATGCTGGTAATATTTATTTCAAGGTTTCCGTATTTATAAAATCATATTAAAAGTGCGACTTGAAGAAGCTGTAATTATTTTGGGACCCTCTCAATAATATATTTGCATATAAACGCTCATAAGAGCTTTTTGTTTTTACAGACAAGACAAAAATATAAAAAAGGTTTAAAACAAAAATGAAAAGAATGAATTATAATATTGTGTAAATGTTTGTATAAGATGTATATAAAATAAAATAAAGAAGCAAGCACTATTTGGCAGAATTTGTTGAAAAGAGTTCTCCCAGATGGGCAATAATACTTATTTTATTATCCCCATTTATTCGGCTATTGTTACATGTTGATTTATTTAAGATATAAATATCGGACATGTGCACGTCATAGAAAGATGAGGAAATCGAACTTATGACATATGAAATAATCGAGGCGGTAGCAGTACGACTCATCCGATTAATGAAAGTAAGTTTTTCGCGCTTGTTAACTCTGTAACGAGACATTTGAATAATTAATTAAATAGTAGTGAAGGTGTGTGTGCACTTTTCGTAGCTCATAACAACGGGAAAGTGACTTCTCACGGAATGTGAAAGTTTATTATCATTTGGACGACGCGTCTTTATAAGAGGAGAGATGATTTTTAAGGCGGGGAAATTCGCACGCGCTTTTTACAATTTCCAACCCTAACAATAGTGGAAAACAAATAGCTAACACATATTTTTATTATATTATATTAATAATCAAGATCAAATAATAAGCCGCCATGGGAACAAATAAGTCAAACAATATTGCTTTAATTGTGTGATTGATGAAAGTGAAATTGTTCTCACCGTTTCTAAATATATGTATCATAATTTCAAATATTCTATATAAATCACAAAATATATTAGAGCATTTATATATGAATTCATTCCGTATTAAATTAAAAAAAATAATCATAATAATCCGTGTTTTTAAGTTATTAAAAAATATATTTTAATAATACCCACTTAATTAACCAGAATACAAGAATGTGATTTTAATTTTGAATAAATGTAGAAATACTAAAAATATTAATAAGAATTTAGGAGGCTTTCAAAAAACTCATATTTATTATAATTAATTATTTACAAATCAATATTCACATACACACAAATAATTATAAAACACAATAAATTTAAAATCATTAACGGTAATTTAAAAAAATGTTATGAATATACAGTATACTTTTTGTGGAAAATCAATATAGATATAGATATAAATGATTATTCAATATATATTTAATTATTTCGTTTAGAAATCATATTTTTATTTTTATTCAACAGTCTTTGAATGCACTTGGTTTGTTTAGAATTAGGTAATGGGTATAGAAAAAATAATTTATCACTGTATAATATGGGAAATTATGCAATTGGCACGATTACTTTTGATGAAATTCAATGAATAGTTTTGATTTTTTTATACTTTTGATCATTTACGGAAGCGAAAGCCGAACAAATCAGGAAATGAGATTAAACATAATGATTATCGACGCAATATCGAGTGAATGCACTTATTTGTTATTTAATTAAATATATCATCATAATCTTGAAGATTTATTATAATGACCTCATTAAAACTGTTAATATCGAGTTAAATTATTTTGTTAGAATGCTAAAAGCCTCGTAAAAAGACATTTATCTTTTTAGAGCATCAGGTATTGAGTCATAAATTAAATACTTAGTGCATCGGTTGTAGACAATTTTTAACTGTTTTGCTAATGATGAATTAATTATCAATTAAATATTTATGATTAATAATTTTTTTTTTGAAATTTCGTTCGTATCATTTTGTGGTTTTATATTTTTTATTATATTAAAAACCGTGAGATATACGCTTAGTGTATTTATTTACACACAATATTATACAGGGTGGACTTGAATTAGAGTATTGTAAAAATAAGTGGATTAAATTTAACAGGGATTGAGTTTGGGACACCATATTGGAATCATTTGTGTCTTTTAAGTACTCAGAAGTGATTGTAATGTGTGTATTGTGTTTGTTCAATACTTTAGGAATTAAGCAATTTTTTGTTTTTATTTTTAATATATTTAATTTTGATACAATCCCCTGAAATATTCTCAGTTAATTCAAGTGCACCTGTATATTTTAGAGAGGAGGCAAATTAATGCTGTCTGTTCTATTGAAGTATGAAATACGTGCGAATCCTTTACAAAGCTCGTTGCTTCTTGGCTAGATATATATTTTTATAATAATATTGATTATAACGATTGTTCTATACAATAATTCTTAATTTAACGCAACGAGAAAATGACCCAAGAATGTATTGTATATATTTTATTAGATTAATTTAAAGATATATATATATATATATATATATATATATATATATATATATATATATATATATATATATATATATATATATATATATATATATATATATATATATATATATATATATATATATATATATATATATATATATTATCGCTAAGATCTTATTAATGAGTGTTCCTTGTTTACAAGTTAATCAACTAATCCATATAATTTATTAAATTTAATTTATTTTGTCTAGCAATGTAGTAACGAGCTTTGGCAGGGATTCGCACATTTTTCACATTTATGTCTGTTAAATGTTTTTCTTTGTAATGTTAAACCGTTGTTCATTAATATTAGTATTAATGAAGAGCAAGTGCAAAACAAAACAAAGCCAATGTCCGACGTGAGAATAAAAAAAAAGTAGTCTTTAGAGACGAACTCTTCGTTGAAGATATTCCCAGGCGCGTTAATTTCATTCGTCGTCTTAATTACAATAAAAATTGTATATTTTTCTGCCGTTTTCACTTCTGTTGATGGAAAAATAATAATTTGAAAATTCGATTGTGTACGCATGAGCGCGTGGGAAACAACAGTGACAGTATAAAAACACAATATGGCGTGTTCATTTTGTATAATTCCCTCGTATACATTACAATCTTCAAACCGTTTATTGGTTTTATTACTCCACGGCAAAACTATTCAATAGTTTCAATTGCCATTTTGCATTCTTTGTCCTCAACTATTTGATTATGCGGACAGGTGAATTGACAGATCTTGTTACTTATAAACTTGGCGGTAAATCGTTTGAAGGAGATTGTATTGTAAATATCATAATTTTTTCAATCTTAATATCACAGCGGATAAGGCGCGTTAAAATTACTGACTGCAAGATCGGCAATAATATAATTAAAATCCCGATCGATCGGCTTGATACAAGTTTACTTTGATTTCCCTAATTGTAAGGTAAATACTGATTATTAAGTCAGTAATAGTTAAGATCACCAACAGACAATAAATCAACACGTTATTGTGTCTAAAAAACCAACATTCGTAAAAAAAACTTTTCAAAAAGCCCCTCTTAGGACGTATATTATATATACATAAATAAATACGAGCAAATATAAAATGTACTTTATGGATCATTGAGAAATAAAAAATACATTTTTGTTGTTAAACCAAAAGTTGTCAACTAATTCTGTAAGATGAGTGTTTTTTTTCAATATCTGTTTTAACTCAAAACACAAATCTCTACAATTAAAAAACCAGAAATAAGCTATACTAGATTCAAAATGAATCCGAAAATTTGTGGTTAGGTAAAATAAGCTTTGGGGGTAAAAAAACATTTGTAAGATATATTTTTATAGTCAAATATGTGAAAAGCTAAAATTCTCAATCAAATGTATCACAAACTTCAATATAAAAATATACATATTATATATTTTGTTTGAAATGGACACGGGCTATGTTTTGTATTTGATTTTAAGGGAAATCTCACTAAAATATAGTGTTTTGATTGATATCTACTGAGTTAATTAAGTCACACAGTTAAAAAAATAAATAAAAAAGCCAATTCTACGTATATAGTAATTAACTAAGCCTTGTTCGTAGTAGAAATAAGAAGTAGACGGAATTCGAGCCTTTTTATCAGGTATATTGATAAAATATTATTACTGTTTTTAATGAGTAACTATCTGAATGCTTCACGGTATAATGATTGTTTCGTATTGTATATACTGCAAATTAGAAAAGAAATAAATACCTGATGAGCATTCCTCACTTCTTGAATGTTGATGTGATGATGTTGCTGAGGTGGTGGAATCTGTTGTTCAAGGTCTGTATTTCCAGGATTTCCATTTCTCCAATCTTTGACAGCAGCTACGGCTATTTCCTTTTTACTCACTGGAACACTCCTTTCCAGGCCATAACTGACCATGGGATTTTGACTTTTCACGGGGGTGCTTTGGATGGTTAATTTAGAAGGACTCGTTACACTCTTCACGGGCATTCCAACGTGAGCTGCTACTTTAACGGGACCTATTTTAGAAGGCCCCGTATCCCTTTCCGGGATCATACTTTGGGCATTATTTAAATGACCATTAGACTTGCTCGAGCTGATCGAATTTTGGGTGACCAAACTGAACGAATAGGATGAGTTTTGAGTATCGTCTGCTAAGAGCTTTGTCGATGCACTGTGATTATGTGTTAATGTACTTCCCGGACTTGTGGATTCAACATTGACCGGTTGAGCAATAAGACAGAGTTCTTTCGATAGACGATGGTGTTGAGTAATATTGGCTGGGGTATGGACTCTTGCCAATGGAGTACTTTGATGAAGGGTTGTATTCCCGGCTGGTGATCTTGGACTTCCAAGAAGAGGGCCTCCGCTTGCTGGAGGACTTGGCTTGAGAATAGTAACTCCTGCCACATTAACTGGAGAGTCGTGTATTGCTGGACTGTTAGGGCTTCCATAAGGAACATCACGGGATCCATTCGCTGGTCTGAAAAAAAATACACACAAAAATTAGTTATACATAATTAAAATTTGAAAGTAAGAGAGAGTGCTTCTTCATCTTCAATTAGTAAGTATACAATGTCTAACAATCGGCTTGATTTTATTTAGCTTGCATAATAAACGTATGTATCATTAATAAAATTAACCACAAAGCGTTCCATATTTTCATACACTCCGGTGAACTTCCAAATACATTTCGAAATGCGTCTTTTGTGTGATTTTTTTCACAAATAAACACGCAATATTAGTGACTCATTGAGTTCATAAACACATATCGTGACTTGCATACAATCATACACTTTCCTGTCGGATATGCTTCGTACGAAAGAGAGTGAAAATACCTTGAAGATCGCGTGTTATTTGCAATCTATTATCAGATTGACAATTTAACATGTAATATATGAAATAATTATAAAGAAATTGCATTGAGGGTTAATTAATTACCTGTAATATTTAAATTTTAGGATAATTAATCATCATGAAATCAATCAACGTGAATATTATCAGATAGACATTAATAGAAAACAGAAAACCTATGATTATAACAATCGTTGGTATATAGAGCAAAAATTCGAAATTCACTTAAATTTCATCTATAACTTTAATTAATTTTTATACTTATACACATTATACGGCATTAACTCAAAAGAAACATTGTAATAATGATAACAAATAAAAATATAGCAACATAATAATAAAAAAATAAGATAAAATGAAGTAGTTATAAATAGATAACATTAGGTATAATACATAGATATATAGCTAAGAATAAAAGAGAAAAATTATTCACGAATTCGAAAAGTGTGTATTTGAAAATGAAGGATCTTGAATTTTTTGCCAAAAAAGGTTATTTTATTAAAAGAGCATTTAATTATTGAGCTTGTTAAAAGATAAACAACCGCCGAGACAAGAAATTTATGAATTATATAAAATAAATAAGATAAAATTGATTGTGCTTGTTTCTACATAACTAAATAAGATTTCCACAAAACGAAAGATTTTCTTCCAATCATTAAAAATTAAAGAAATTCCATCGAATCGAATTAATTGAATAAATTATAAAGTGATAAGAGGTGTTAATCAACAATTATTAATATTCGTTAAATAATAGATTGAATAATAATTTCCAATATTTAAAATGCATTCAGTCACGCTGAAGTGAAGATTTTCATAATATCACAATCGACCGGTTTTCAGCGCTGAAAAAGTGGACGATTACGATAAATCACCTTTTTAAATATCATGTTAAATAACACAAATACCTAAATATGAAATATTTATAAGTTTACAGTAGAAATTCATATGTTTCAATGAATGTGGAGATAAATGAACTATTTGTCGATATAATATAAGGCTTTAACACGACTTTCATTGGTTTCTACGTGTATTATTTATTGTGTAATAATGATTGTATTGCTTTATAAATCACTATGAAATACTTCCTTAATATACTACATTATAGTAATTTTCCACATCGTATATTTTTGATATTACCCAGAACATACATCCAACAAGGAACAGCTTAACACGAAGTTATATCAAACATACTAATTGAATATTGAACATTTCTTTATACACAACTAAAGCGATCTAATTTTTAATTATATTTAAGGTTTGAATAGTAATGAGAGAAAAATATAGAGTAATAATCTAGTTTTCTTATCAATTAATCCCTGAAATATTCATCGAATACCTTATTTAATTTTCAGTATTGAGTATCGTACATATTGTTGATTTATTAGTTATTATAGGATATTTTATTATTATTGATTAAATAAAATATAACCTAACCTAACTGTATTTCAAATACAAATGTCCCATTTGAATGATTAATTTACATACATTCAATTAAAATAGACATGAAGTTAAAATAACAATAATATCAATGCAAAGTATTACCGATATTTTTAATAAATAGTTTAAGAAAACATTTATTTGCAATTAAACAAGTAGGAATTTGTGGAATTTTTGCAGTTGGTGCGTAAAAATCACGCAATTTCATAAATATTTCAAGGTGTTACCATTAAAACAATACCATTAAATATATTAAAGAAGGTTTATAGCAAATGCAATAATAATATTAAATTATATGAATCAACAGCATAAATTATGTGTCGTTCCAATGATCACCCATGCAAGTAAATGACGGGCGCAATGTACTTTGTAATGTAACATTGTATAATCAAAGGATGTTATCGACTCAGGTTCATATCTCTATAAATGTACAGAAATTCATTAAGTGTGCATTGAATTTTTTAGTAGTAATATCGAGAACATAATTATTTTATTAACTTATAACATTTTAATAATATCAATCTGAAATATATAAAAAAAAATCACAGGTCACCGGAAAAAGGGCACCTGAGATTTTCAGTGGTAATTTAATTTATCACACTTTTAATTTATTTCAAAAGGTTTCGCAGAAATCATAATTATATGGAATAGAATGTGTGTGATTAAAATGTATTTCCAATAAAGTGTCATGGGGTAATTTAACACACTTCATGAAATATAAGGTGTATTTATGGTCACGGATAATCGAGTTTTGACGATGAGGAAACTTGTCATACTTTCGTTTCTTATGGAAAGTATCATCGAAGCGAATCTTTGTCACACATGTATGCAAAATGACTACAATCATCAATAATAATACCATAAAAAACACCATTGGTTAAATAAGAATGTGTTATGAACAAAAATTACAAATATAAATACCTACGTACTGCTATTTATATTAAAAATAGTACATAGAGAAAGTGCTTTCGTATATAAATTGAAAATAATCACCGTTTGCGTAATCATCTTCATGTATTGTGGTTTTGATTTTCACATTTAGCTCTTATGAAACATATTAATTGCATGAAGAAGTCCATTTTGTTATTTACAAAGAATGAGGGAATTTAGATACTATTTATATTGAAATAGACGAGTAAAAGATTGAGTATCAACCAACATGAAAAAAGTAGAACTGCTTTATTATCGATATAAAAGGAGTCCAACCTGATCCTGTCTTCTCCTTAATAAGTATAAAATAATTCTTTAATGATGTCTGTACATTTTCAATATTATATTATACAATTACTTTCTATTGTTGAATTTCAATATACGCCTAATAAATATAATCAAATAATCGCACTTCGAAAAGCGGACGAAAAGAAATTATATTTTAAATTATGATAAATGCTTTCATTACAAAGACAGTGAATCTGAATATATTTTCTTTGGAAAGCTAAAATGATAAGTGTAAACAATGGTATCTTTTAGAAAGTGTTTAAATTTATGTGAATTTTTTAATTGACCATAAAAATAATTTTAGGCCATTGTCAGAAAATTAACAAAGTTAATTATTGTTAAATGATATTGACAGGAAACACACAAGTTTTATAGTATAATTATTGGAATATTAATTGACCAAAGTTATACATTTTTTTTACCTTTTTCTCCATTCCTGAACAAAACTCCAATCAAGACTATGATTAGCAGCTTCAGGTTCATCGTCTTCTTTAGGAGGACTTCCATTTATAATGTCTACCCAACGACGAGCACATTCAAAATTATCTTTAAACTCCACATTTATAATACCGTCTTGTGTTCGAGTTATCACATTATTGTTAATATCATCGTTGCACGATTTAAAGTCTAACAAATCGTCTCCGAGAACGGAAGACTCTCCAGTGTCGTCGCGACGCTTTTCCACAATTTCCGAATATATAGGTTCACTATCCACCGAAATTTGGGACACTAATTCAGCTGTAGAGTTTGTCTTTTGTGTTTTTGATATCCCCAAATTACCAGTCTCTTCGAGAAGCTTTTTAGCGTAAATATCTTCTTTATTTTTATCATAAGGTTTGTTACTATCGGGAGGAGTCGCCGTATTCCTGAGAATCGAATCGCCGAAATATATAACGACTTTGTGATTGTTTTGCTTTACACTTTCATTGATTGATTTGTTTAGAGATGAAGGGCGCATTTTAGCTATGTCTTGAGGGGAATCATAGAATTTTTTATTATCTTGATTTCCTCGTTTGTGGTTGAGTTCCTGAAAGCATGCTGCAATATCGTTGGTCTGTTTCTTTGATTGACTCGCTTTTATGGAAGGAGGTTTTCCATTGCGGTCTTTCTCGATCTTCTTTTTGACTTCTTGATACACAGGGGATTGCCTGGATTTGGCATCGAGGTCAGTAAATTTGGGTTTGACTTCCGCGTATGTATGACTGCTGTATACGGGAAGAGGGACATACTTCTCGTGGAAATTCTTCGAGTAGGTCGCGTCCTCCCTTCGTCTCAATTTAATCACTTTCATCTGCTCTTTGCCGGTGTACATGTCACTGTTTTGCGATTTGCCGACGAATTTAGATTCACTGATTATCCTGAATAGGGGTTTAGATTGTTGATCACCGCGGGTCTTGCTCAATTGTTCGCAGCTGGGCGCTTTGAATATTTTGGAGTTATCCATGGACACTTTAACAGGGTAAAGTTGTTCACAACTAGCCGCCCGAGACACCCTCGGGGGTTGCGTGCCGTTATTGATAACCTGACGATCCTTATTTTGCCAGTGGCGAACACTCATTCTGGCGGCGCCCCTTATGAAGCCGAGAGCCCCTGAAGGCTTGAAGGCCTCGGCCTTGCGGAGGATGAAGTTCTCGTTGGACTTCTTCATGTTTTGTTTGCGGCTATTAGGACAACAAGTCTGCAACTCCTTGCATAGTAAACAAGCGCAGTTATGCTCACAGATCATGGTTGTGTGTCACATGGCTGACGTACAAAGTGGTTGTGAGTAGTACTCGGTTGCTTGAAGGCATGGGGGGGTCAGCCCCTCTACTTCTTCATGATCCACTTCCCACCATTGTCTTCTCCCTCTGCTCTTTTACTCACTCACTATTGCTTTCCGCCACTCTTCGAAAAATAATTGATAGAATCGCTCATGCTAATTTCTCCCCGATTGTTTGAACTTTGAACGCGGTCTCCGCTTTTTTTTACATTCGCGATCCCGGGAGAGATTTTCCCGTTCCCAAGCCGCCGAGATGTGGGGAGATTTCTTTTTCGACCAATTAATTCGCTTTCGATGCGACTATTATTTGAGGTAGTGAAATTACTTTTGTGAATTTGTGTGCAAACAAACAATAAAAGTGCATTCATAGACAAACAAAGACGACGATATATTTCCAACCACTTAAACTTAAACATTATATTAAACTATAATACAATATAGTGGTAGCTCGAGATACGAATTTAATTCGTTCCGGGATAATCGTCGTATGTCAAAACAATCTTATCTCAAGGAATTTTTCTCATACAATTCCATACAAACTGCCATTAATCCATTCCAGCTCCCCAAAAAGTCCTAGCAAAAAAATTGTTTTCTTAAAGTACAACGTGTTTTTGTATTAAAAAAATCTTTATGTTCATTTTTTAAAATCGGTAATGGATAATTGGGAGGTAGGTAATTTGAGGTTAAACTAAATAAATAGAAACAACAAAAATAATAAATATTAATTGATTTTTACATATACACAATTTTGGCGCGAAATTCTAATAGTGCCCTTCCATAAAAATTAGTGATCATCTATAAAATTATCGCGCAAAAAAAAATCGTATCTCAAATTTTCGTCGTATGTCGAGGTAGAAAATCTCGAATAGTATTCGTCGTATCTCAAAACATTCGTATGTCGAGGTACCACTGTAATCATTTCAGGTAGGACTCGAACCTGCCTCTTCTAGAATAGCCCCAGATGCACTAACTTATATATAAAGTAGTAAGTTTATTGAAGGGATGTAGTCTGATAAAGTGTATTTCTGACAAACATGCCAATCATCTCGGTAGCATAGTGGTTAGTCTAACTGGGACCACACCAGAAGAGGCAGGTTCAAGTCCTGTCTGAGATGATTGGTGTATCGAGGCCAATTCATTTTTTCAGAATTGTTTCACTTTAATATAATGTTAAAGTATGTAAAATATCTGATTGGTTCAACTGATTTCACAAAAGTATCATATGAATACAAAATATAACTTAACGAGAGGCAAAAAATCTTAACAGAATTAACCAAATAGCGTCGCCCCACATACAAATGTTTTTAGTTAACAATGGCCACATTAAAAAATTGCCAGTATTATTTATCGAGATGATAATTAGAGAGGTGCTTCATTGTTTCAAAGTGCAAGTGCGCCCATCAAACTTGGCAATAATTAATTTGTGAATATTATGAAAGTAACGGAGGATTATTAATGGCTCATGGATGTCATCAATTTAATGATAATTAAATGCTATTAAAAAACGTATTTAGCTGTCGTACTTAGCGCGACACATTCAGGTCATTATATTGTACCCAATTCATTGAGTAGTATTTATTATTAAAATTTAAAACATAATGTAAAGTGAATATACAACATGTCTTTTATTGATACTCAAATAATTAAATGTAACACAACCATACCTTCATTAATGTTCCAAGTTGGCTAGTTAAACTTTTCAATTATTATTTTAAAAAGTTTGAAAATCTTATTAGGTGATTGACCACCTGATTTGAATTTGTAAACAAAGTACGGTATAACGTAATTTCAAAAATGCATTATGAGCATTGCAAGCAAATAACAATACATTGTTGACGTGTTCAATTTGAACTTGTACTTGAACTAATGCGATGACACCATAAGTTGTTTTTATTATTCCCTAATGACAAAATATATTCACTCATTAATAAAACCGAAGATTCTCAAGCTGTCATAATAAATTATTTTTTTTATACAAAAAAAATGCTTAGGCCCGTTTTAGTATTTTTTTAATAATCGGCATTACATAATAGCTAAAAAAAATAGTTTCAATGTTGTATAATATTCTTCTAGTATTTTAGTATGATTTAAGTGATGCTTTTTTAAAATATTATAAATTCATTGAACCATATTTTAGATCTTCGTCATATAACTCGTGGCATTGGATATACACACGCATTTATATAAGTAGTTTATACTTATATTTATTATCTATTTATATGACAACTTTCCAGTAATGGGGGAGCGATGATCTCTATCCAATATATAATTTAGCCCGAGGAGAACAAAAGGCTTCCAAGATGTATTATTCTCACACTTTCTTTCCAATATTGTATACCGGGTCGCATGATTAGAACAGGGTGCAAATAATAATGGTATATTGAAAGCGATATATAAACATTAAATCAAAATATAAATATTATTTAGAATCTTCATATATGGGACAATTTGCATGATTTTATTTCATATTTTTTAAAACCAACCTAAGCGAACTATACTACTACTATTAACAAGCAAGTAAATTCTGAAAATTTAATTGTAAATTGAATAAAATATTTATTGTTGACTTCTCACATTTAATATTCTACAATTCAAATAGTACTTGTTAACATGTGTACTTTGATTATTGGGTAAAAGTACTATCAAGATTGCTATTTATAGTGTACAATATAATAATATAAAGAAAGAATACACGTGAGTATTAAACAATGTTCAAATTGCTGTGCACGTGGGAATAATGATGAACATTGATAAAACAGACAACATCGATAGTGACACCATACTTTCATAAAATTAAAATAACCCATAGGCTCGAAAATAAATATAGGTGAAATAGATCATCGTGTATGAGAAATAGGAAAAATATTATTCTCTTAATTATCAATGAAGTTAAAATAATTTGACTTTATTTACACCTTATATAATTTTTTATGATAATTAAAAAAAAAACAAATACAATTGAGTAATAACTAATTCATATTCTATACATTTAATTTAAGTATTTTGTGTGTCAATTAAAATGATAAGTTTTTAAATACATACATTAAACCATATCCACATGATTAGTATATTGGAATATTAAGATATGTATTTAAATTTAAAGAAAACTGACAATAATAAAATAACAATAATTTTCATGGGTTAATTTTTTTTAAATTAATAAAAAAAATACCCTGGATATTATTGGGATTAAATGGAAGAAAATTAACGGCCGGTATTTTAATTATCAACGTTTATAAGTTCTGACTGAATTGTTCATAGTAATATACTAGACAAATATATAAAATTAGAAGTTTTACTAAAACGCGCCCCCGTGAGTAACTTTCTTCAATTAATTATATATATATATATATATATATATATATATATATATATATATATATATATATATATATATATATATATATATATATATATATATATATATATATATATATATATTCAATATAATCAAAAATCGTTATAATTTTGGTCACCCTAAATTTCTCCCGTGGTCGTATATGTTTGATATATCTCCGTCTAAATAAAAGCGGACGAGTTAATTGCACAGTCTCATCAAAATAGAAAGTGAACTCAGTTCTTGTGTATTTTAATTTTTATGTGAAATTGTGTGAATGCGTACGTATGAAAATAAGAGGCTAAAAGAATTACAGTCCGTATAATTATTTGATATCACTTGTCAAAATTGTATCATGAAGCCACCGTCTTCTTCACTTTATCTCTAATTGACTAGATTTTCTTGCTTCTGGAACCGAATCTAGGCCGAACGTCTCCACACTAAATTAATCACAATTAAAAAGATACGCAAATGAATAGTAATTAGTACATTTTTGAAATTACTTCAAATTGTTTGCAATAAATTAATTTGAATCAAGACAATCCCAAGAAAAGCTCAAAGTCTTTCATTGTGTTAAATATTATATTAGATTGTTTAGAATAATAGCATATTAGCATCAATGATTAACTCCTTTATAGAACTAAAATGTATATATTAAAAAATATATTCTTATCTAAATTGTAGCAATAAATTAATGCCTGTTTCTGGATAATTTATTTACAATTTAAGATTTAAAAAAAATAAAAATGGGATAGTATTTTCATAGAATTCATTTTCATTTAGGAATAATAGGAATATAATTGGTTTACTATTCAATTCTTTAACCCTCATTAAGGCTTTTTGTAATATACAGGCTGAATTTTTAATAAAAAACTATACCAATCAAAGCTCGGTCAAGAGTGTGATAAAACAGGTTTTTAATTATTCATAATTTTAGAGCACTTACATTTTTATTATATGATCATTTTATTTTAACTCTTTAATATTTACACAAGACGTTATATGACAGAACAGAAAAATCTTATAACCTATAACAATATTAATAAAATAAAATTTGTGAAATTCGCTTTATAGTTTGTCCCATGAATATTTATTAATATTTTATTATTATAACTGTAGATGTATATCATATAATGTTTTATGTAAATATCAGAGAGTTATAATAAAATAATCAAATAAGAAAGCAATATTATAATACCTTATATAGTAACATATAAATTATTACTTACTTTATTTTATACATAGTTTATATGGACATAAATTAAATATAACAAAAGAAATCAATGCAAAGCTCGAATCCGTCAAAGCACTTCATTATACCCACTTGGAATAGGTTTGATAACAATGAGGCAGGAGTTAATTGTCTCGGAATACACCTTACAATCCAGGTAAACTGGTTCGATTAATATAATTCTAGATTATAATTTCCAACCTACGACTTCATAATAAGCAACCCTTATAATTGAATACCAAAACCGAGGGATTGTGTAACATACAAGTATTTGGATGTTGGGTGATTGTGTTTATTGAAAGACACCGTATTACACGTAGTGCTGTGTAAAGTGGGTGAGTTGTAAGTGGTAAGTAGTCCAAGTGGTCCTGTAATGTAGTACATGGTATTATATGGTGGTTGGAAGAGGACACAGAACAGGGTCTCTTGTCTGTCATGGTATTGTATTGGTTATGGTGTGGTCATGGTGTAGTGTGACGCCAATGTGACGGACTCTATAACGGGTTTTGTAGCTCCTGTCCTCAACTGAGGAATGCGGTCTCCGGAAATCGCCAATGTCCTTTTTTGAAAAGCGACTCGTCCCCCAAAGTACATATATAAATATATCGCGATGGCTTTCGATTCAAAACTGATATGGGGTACGCGGTGTACAGTGTAGGAAAATTATTCAGGCAGAGCATGTCATATATCTCGATAACAAGCTTGATACTCTGCCGTGCTTCTTAAATATCCCAGATATACTCAGTCGCATCAGTTTGTTTGTTCCCGAGAATTATACGCGCTGTCGCTCTCACTCCTTGTTTGCAACCCCTAGGACCCATACTAACATACTCCGTCACTCCTCATTAACCAGATCCATAGTTCTTTTGAATGAATGGAATGCCAGTGGGGTGGAAAATGACATATTTGTCATGCCCTACTGTGCATTCATGAGAAGTATGAAAGAATTCCTTAGCTTTAAGCAATCATGATGTTCTTTATATTTTTTATAATATGTTATATTTTTCGTTGTATTTATAATATATTTCTGTTTCTTCATTTTTCTCACCTGAAATCAATCACCTCACCAATCAATCACCTTGAAAATCAATCTCAAAATTAATGTGGTATAGTCAGTCTCGATCATAATTTTTCCCGCGTTATTATGACTGGAAGATCGGGAATAATATTAATAAAATCCCGATCGATCATCTTATATCGTAAATACTGATTATTAAGTCGGTGACCTAAGTAACTAGTATTTATATTTTAATTGGATTTTTCTATTATTTACAAAACGTCAAAGAAATGGAATACATATAAGCCTTCTTTGAATGAACAATGTGACTTTATGGGTGAAAAATTGATAATTTTATTTAATTCTACGGAAATAAAATTCTCTCTGCGGTTATAGGAGCCTCACTTTACCAGAAAGTTATGATTTATTGATTTCCTCACAATTACTGTAAGCATTTTCGTTACTCGGGTATAAGAGACTTATTAGAGACTTAGGTATATTTATATTGATTATATATATTTATTAGATAAATAAATAGAATAAAATAAAAATATTTAAAATATTGTACGTTGAATGAAGATAATTTTAAACTAAAAAAAACAATATATTTACACCCTACGCTTGTTTGCAGAGATTATTTATAGAATTTTTAGCCGAAATTCATTTATTTTTACTGACCACATTTATATGTAGTGTTTGATTTTTATAGTTTACTTATAATATGAATGAAGAAATTTGATGCTGAATTAATAATTTTACTACGCACACCTTGATATAATGTTATTGTGTTAATCGAGAAATATGATTCAATAAATATATAATATTTAGCTTCTACAATATTATATTTATATATAAATTTCATTCAAATTCCACCCAGATGTGAACACTATCAACAATAGTTCATTAAATGAATTCAAAGAGTAACAACAATGAAAAAAACAGTAACAACATTGAAAAAACAGTATTTTTTAACAATTAAAATTTTTTATGGTTACATAAATATTACAATTCACGAAAATTGTAATGAAAGTACGTGAGGAAATTACGCCAAGTCATAAATATCCACCAGAATAAGGCACAACTTAGCTTTCTCTGAGATATTTTGAAATAAAGAGCTTTTAAATTTAATTATAACATCGGCGTTTTATTCTTAGTAATAATCTCTTTTAAATATATATGTACAATGAAAAAATAATTTAGGTATAAATAGGTTCATAATCTTAGTAGATAGGCACGAGACGAGGTTCAAGTCCTATACAAGTTTGTTGGAATAATGGGGTGAATAATTTATATTAAAAAGTCATTGTTTATAAACGACCAAATCCTTTAAAAGAGACCAGAAGGTATACCTTTAAAATCAAGTAAAATGATTGTGATTTTAAATAATGTAAACTCAGCAGGACACGTCAAGTTTATAATAAAATGTTCATGTTATTTAAATATTTTTAACCGCATACAATGTAACGAATAATACAATATTGTTAAAATACATATATTAAGGACTGTAGAGGTTTGCATTTTATCCCCCATGGTTTAAGTGACAACTTTATTGCTGGTGTAACACCATCAATTACAAACCACAAAGAAACATATTTTCCATACATAATACACATGCATATGGGTTTATTTTTTAATAAAATAAACCCATATGCATGTGTATTATGATTACATTGTGATATTTTTTGTGAAATGTAATGGTATTATTGATAATTTTCTATTAAAATCTTGGAAAGAGGGATTAAAATTTTAATTTAGATTTTCACTATTATATACATTTTTAAAGTTTTAAGATAGTGACGTTTATAAATATGCATTTTTTTTTTAAAATAAACAAGGCAATATTTTACACAAAGAACATTTCCTCGAAGGTATTTTGATATCTCAATAGGAAGACTTCATTTACTGAATATAGATGAAATTCTCCAATATAAATAGAATGCAGCTAAACAGGTGAAGAGGTGCATGGTTCGGTATTCGAAGAAGTCAGGGGACAGAATAATGGGATAAAAAGTAGACAATTATAAATATGAATACAATGAACTGAAGCCTGTATGTACCATTCAATATAATTGGCGTAGAATCGACACGGTGGAAAAAAAGCTAGCCATTGTTTTAACATAGGTTCGATGGGAAAATCGTTCACTTCGTCATTGTCACAGCGGAGAGTTGAACTAAAATTCTAGGTAAATTGAAAAGTGTTTTTAACCTTTTTACAGGTGTTGACGAACGGAGAAAATGACGCATCTCATGTCACTTTCCATCATTGGAGACAATGTTGAAAAGCGAATGAAGAATGAACTTGACTCGTAATTACTTATTACGAACACTATTTTCTTTTCATAACTTATTAGATTACTTCAAAGTGAATTTGTATTTTATTTTTTATACAATTATATACCGCAAAAAATGCATGAAATTAGTAAACCTGTTTTTTAATATGATATATTCGATGAACTATTTAATAGACACTGTTATCAGTTGGATTTGTAAGAATTTAATTCATATATCCCAAGATATCCAAATAAACCTGGATCGATAGTGGTTTCCAATTCCCCAATCAAAGTATCCGATTGATTTTTTAAATTTAGCAGATATCATGAATAAAACTTTTGTATTCCTTTGTATTTGTCATTCCTCTCATTTTTTATACTTCCAACAACAATTGAAGTATGATACTTTTTTCATGTCTTATTTATATACAGGGTGGACTTAAATTAACGGAGAATATTTTAAGAAGTGGTTTGGTATCGCAAATATAAGCGAAAAAAAATTAAACATATTAACTGCATATTAAAAAGACACAACAGCTGATTTAAAGATGATGGCCTTTAATTTTTAATTATTTAATATTAAAAAAAATATATATTATAAATAAAAAAAATCTTTTCTTTTTTTTACTTTTGTTAAAAACATTGTTTTTTGTTTGTTTCATTTTTTTGTAATTGTCACACAGACATTCTTAATCTATTTTTTGTAAAAGCTCAGTTGGGCATTAAATAAATAAATAAATAAATATATATATATATATATATATATATATATATATATATATATATATATATATATATATATATATATATATATATATATATATATATTTTTTTTTTTTTTTTTTAATTATTCTTGCGATACGCTACCACTCCCCAAAATATAATATGTTCAGGTAATTCAAGTCCATACTGTATGTTAAAATATTAGAGCATATTTAGGTTTAACACTTAATCCGATCCCAGTATAAAGAAAATTAATTGTAGAATTTCCACAACAATTTCAAAAGGTGTTGGTGTGAATTACATAACAGAAATTGATCTGTGACACCTGAGAAGGTGTAAGGAGATATTTTTGAAGAGGATATAAATGACAGTATTGCGATAATTTAACCAGCAATATTATCTCACCACACACTGTCAACTCCATAAAGCCTTATCCGGATGACGAACATTGGTCTTTCTACAATATATATATATATACAACAATTTAAATGTAAATAATAATCATAATTCAAGGAGAACTATCGTAAAGTGTAAGGGTGCATAATAATAAGTGTTATTTACGTAGTATACAATTAGATTAGTTTTTAAATAATTACCTTCTAGGCTTTGGTCTGACGATTTCGTGGGTGGCGTCTGTAATACATAATGGGCTCATTGGCCCTACTCCAGCAGGAAGAGCTCCCCAAGATCCACTGGGAGCCTGCCATCCTGCCCTGGACCAACCGGCCCCAGGCCCAGGCCCCGGCCCCGGGCCCCCTCCTGCACTAGTTCCACTACCTTCAGACATTATCAGGAACAGGACTCAAACGACACTAATTTTTCTGACATTTTTACACTTCACTTTACAACCGTACACATATCACTATTAATCAGCCATGCGGGGATTCGAACCTGAAACAAAACAAAATAAGCCAACATTAATATATTATATTTTTATTCATACATGTTTGATAAATTTTAAATCCACTTCTCATTCTAAATTTATGGAAAAGGAAAGTTATTCATATAATATAATACCACTTTTCTTTAATTAAAAAAAAATTTGAATTATAAAATTTACTTTAAAAAAAAACAAAAGAAGGTTTGTCAATATTGTTTTGTTGTCATTTTACCACATTGTTTTATAATAAAAATATAGAGAAGATTATTGATCGTGTTGAATACTTGATGGAATTCCATAATTACGAGTATATAATGAAATAAGTTTGTAATTTCCACTATATTTTTATCTGAAAGATGCCTACATTTAATATGAAGTCATCTTCAGAGACTAAGTTTAGATTTTTTAATTTCTGAAGATGACTACTTGCTGGTTGTCGAAAGCGCTTAGCCAGTAATAAAAATATAGTGGAAGTTACTAACTTATTTCTTTAAATAAATATAGAAAAGAACATATTATGTTACAGTAATTATTGAAATGAATTTCTAAAATCTTTGCTTTAAATATTTGTGATTTAGAAGGATTTATAGTTAAAATTTCATAATAAAAACTCTTTATATTCAAGTATAAATAATTAATAATTTAAGAGGAACGCCAAAAAAAAGGAAAGTCATTCGTACAGCTTGAATATCTCATTGCCTATGTATAGGCGAAGCAAATAAAAGTCGACAATTTAGTAACAAAAATATACCAATATATTATTATTACATACATATCGTGTCAAAATTAAATAAATAAACTTGCAACTGACAAGATGACTAATTTGCGACAAGCAAAATGACTACAATTGAAAAAAAAAGATAAATGCGAAACCCACTTTAAAGCACCGGATAATGTTTATTACACTTTTTATAATACGATTGATATTAATGTGCTATATTTTTTATGCAACAGTAATAAATAAACTCTATTTTGTATATCATAGCATCGAATCAATTCACGTGCATTTTTAATAAATTTATCCAAACAAAAATTAGGTGGAATTGGCAATTTTATATAATTAAGTTTAGATGGATGAATAATGATGGTTGGGTTTGGCATAAAACCGGCTTTTAGTGCATTCACCTATCTCGTCTCGTTTATTACGTCTATCTTAGACTAAGAACCGATGTAGATGTTTGCTTTGATGTCTGTATATAATATGCTTAGTTAATTTATATTCTAATGTCAGCTTGGAATATGAAATCCTATGCATTAGGAAACAATCAAGCCAAGTGTAAATAGCGCCGCAAGCAAAAGCTTTTAAATTGACAAGAATGTCAAAAATATAAAATCAAACAAGTAAGAAAAATTCTTGAATAAGTAAAAAAATAATATATATAGAAGAATGAAATATAATTATAGATGATAATATATTATAGAAGAATATAATGGTTTTATCATTTTATTACATTTGGTACATTTTCAACACAATCTTAATTTCATTTATGTTTGTGGAACAAATCTCAAATATTAAGCTAACGTAGAATTTATATCACCAAACGTTCTCTTCAAAGATAGGACTAAAATATATAAAAAAAATATCATTATAGAAGAATATAATGGTATTATCATTTTATTCTTTAAATGAATGGACAGGTATATTTTCAACACAATCTTAATTTTTTTATGTTTGTTGAACAAATCTCAAATTTAGGGCTAACGTAGATTTCATATCAACAAACCTTCTTTTCAAATATAGGACCAAAATAACAATGATAATCACTAATATTGAAGTGACTAAATAAAATATAAATTATATTTGTATGAGATACACCAATCACCTTGTGCAGGACTCGAACCCGCATTTTGGATTATGTATTTTACAAATTTTGGTTTTTTATATATAACAACGTGATGAATATCTTAACTTAATAATCGCCTTAGTACATATTTACATTCTTACAATCCAGCAAATCAGAGTAAACCTTATCAAGACGATCGGGATTTTATTAATATTATTCCCGATCTCCCAGTTGTAATAACCGATCAAATCATTTTTTTAATTGTTGTGGTGGAATTCCATAATTTAGAGAAATATGTTATTTGTAATTTCCACAGTAATTTTATTAGTTTTTAAAGAATTTTGTACATCATAATCATACAAAGTGAAGTGTTCTCATTTGCAATTTTAATTATATAATCGCCATGATATAAAAATATTGATTTAGTAAGTGAAGGTTATAAAAAATAAGGTTATGAAAAATGTTGTTTGTAATTTCCACAGTAATTTTATTAAGAAGTCTGAGTACTTTCGACTACTAACTTGTAGTCATCTACAGAGACTGAAGTCTAGTCTAGTCTAGTCTCTGAAATTACTGTGGAAATTAAAAATAACACATTTTTTTACTTTTTTTCAACACATGAACACATTTGTAGCCTTATTCCCTAAGCTATTACGCTGGTTAAAAAAAATCAAAATTGAGTTAATGTACGATTATTATTTGTTTAAATAAGTGAATTATAAAAAAGGATCAATATAATTTACTGTAGTCAAAAAACGTTGTGCTGAAAAAGTACATTTGGATTAGATACAACCTACATATAAAAAGATTAGCTAGTTTCAGTTTGCATTAGATGGTGTTTTTTGACACGGCTTGTTGAGAGTCGGAGATGAATGTATCTGATTAAGTGTGATTAGTTATGCTTAGATGTTTTTATATAGATACAATCACATAATATTCGATTGGTCATGACATATTTTGGTATGTGTTCATACCGTTAGTGAGTGTTATCTATAAGGCAAGGCGGGAATTCAATCGGTCACGGTGTCCACAGATGAGCGTATCAGATGTCAGCAGAAGCCTTCGGGCAAATGCTGTGCTTCATTTAAATTAGATAACCGTTAAGTGATGGCCACGAAGAAGAAGAAGAAGAAGAAGAAGAGGTTCACCACCACTACAACTACTAGTAAGAGTAGCACCAGGTACTCAAGTCACCCAAAGACCGGTCACATTCTTTCTCCACTGCGTCTCCGCCGAATCTCGTTCGTTCTCTGCACACTCTTGCAATACCCACTACCGTATTTCATCCCACTTTTACACAATTTAATTTTTAATAACACACTACTTATACCACCACTTCAATATATATAAACCCTCATACATACCGTGACGTCTTACCTATATGCGGGAGTCCCTTTATATAAGGGGTTGACCAGGCTACTCTACTACCCCCTAAAATATTACCAGTTAATTACAGTCCACCCTATATAGTTTGGACAAAATAATTATAAATATTAACAAGCTTTTGTCAAATTAATAATACAAACAATGATTCTCTTATCTCGTATTTCTTATTAAAGCGCTTTGAAATATTTTTTGAGCCGCCTTGTGGCCCAGTGGTTAGTGTAATGGATTCGTGAGTGAAGACTCCCGGGTTCGATTCACGGCACCGGAGTCACTTGGCAGATCTAGCTTAGCAAACTAGATCTTAAGTACTCATTGCTGTGTGGTGGCCTGGGAAACCATCTCTACTATATTCTCCCGTAAAGGCCAAGGTGCCCTGGCCAACCCCTTATAAAGGGACTCCCGTCAATAGGGAAGGCGTCACGATATACATACAAATATTTTTTCATACTATTTCAACCCCAAACGAATTCGTTGCTTTTTGTTTTCTTCTATAAAAATATTACATATAAACATATGTAGATGCATTTATAATTTCATTTTACTCACCCCCTTTTACATATGACCTTTTATAAGGGGTTTCCTAGACTACCACAAAGCAATGAGTACTTAAGATTAAGTTTGCTAGGCTAGATCTACCAAGTGACTCAAATATTACATACAAATTAACCGGGCCAAAAAGCAAGCGAAATCCATTCGCAGCGAACTGTCAACGAGTGTAAATATATGAAACTCTATTTGTGTTTGTCCACGTCTTAATAATTATAAAGACAAATGAATTTATTTAATATTTACACTGTTTTTACATTATTTATATTATATCATAATAATGTTTGATCAAAAAAAGTTTTATTTTATTTGATTAATAGACTTGTACAATTTCTATAAATTGACTCCCGAAAATACAATGTGTAAATTTTATTTATTAATTCCTATCTAGAACAAAATAATTAAATTATAATATCATCACCATAAATGTAATTTCAAAAATATCTCAATAATCAAATCATTGATTTTCCCCTTTGTATATTATACTGAAATTGTTGACATCAATATATCTCTATTACTCTAATTAGTGATTGTCTGGCTTAGTTAAGAAGAGTTTTTCCATTTCATTTGTATTTGAATATAAACAATTAAAAAATAATATGACTATATACAATTTGATTTTTTTTTTTATAAAAACAGCATTAACAACCTCATATACATATAAATACCGTGACGCCTTCCCTATTGACGGAGTTCCCTTTATAAGGGGTTGGCCAAGCCACCTTGGCCTTTACGGGAGAATATAGTAGAGATGGTTTCCCAGGCCACCACACAGCAATGAGTACTTAAGATCTAGTTTGCTAAGCTAGATCTACTAAGTGACTCCGGTGCCGTGAATCGAACCCGGGAGTCTTCACTCACGAATCCGTTACACTAACCCCTGGGCCACAAGGCGGCTTATAAAAATATTCCCATTAATTGATTTTGATTAACATTCAAAATTAAATTATTTGATTGAGGCATTCAAAATCAAAAGCTCCCAAATCCAGTGTTAAAATCTATCACATTTTGTTGGTTGTACCTGATTTTCGTAAACCTGGGTTATAATATAAGTTTGTAAAAATATTCTATTTGATTTGAACTATTGATTCTAAACGCCGCAATTGTAAAACACCTTTTCTTACAATAAGTAGGCTTTTGAAAAATTTACCAAACAATTAAATGTCATAAATAATACGTATCCAAAATAACAAAAACCTTTTTTCATTTACAATTGTTTCTTAAGTTTAATAAATATTAGAGTTGTACCGCA